>CAKAOH010001855.1:0-28543 GCA_916701665.1 Sebastiscus tertius
TATTTATAACTCAATAACTGTATACAGTACAAACTTCACCCGAATTTTGAAATGCTATCAATCACACACTGATCAACTGTACTTAAGCGTGACATTATGTATAGGTTATGAGTTCTTATGAGTTAGATAATGCATTAAAGTCAATGGAGGCCCATTCACTCCCACTGTATTTTGTATAACGCAAGTGCAAACTACATTCAAACTACAAAATACTCACTCCTGCACATTGCTAAATTGTATTTAGGATCATTATGAGGACATATACAGTTTATGAGTTATATATCATAATACACTAAAGCCTCCATCTGCATCTATAACTCACCACATTAAGGTCAACGAGTTCTCATATGATTTTCATGTGAATTAGCATCGATACATACAGCAACCACACGCATGTTGCTCCTCACACAATCAGGGTTTAATGTGACTGATTGACTGATTTTCATTCAGTCACAGCCTCACATAAAAAGTGCTCCTAAATATACAGTACTTCCTGTGGTGCGTTAAAAAAAAGAAACAACCTTTTTAGTACCTGTGTGTGTCACTGTGTCTTCCCTGACATCTGCTTTGAGATGTTATTGAAAATTGAGGCTCGGCACTGCTGGTTGGCAAACAAAAGGAGCATGAAATAGCTTTCATGAGTACTGTGCAGCTGCCACAGGTAAAGCAGGACGGACTTGTGATGAGTCATGTTCCCATAGCAACATCCCCCAGTCTGGGAAGTTATCGCACCATCTCTGACAGCAATGTGGATGCAAATATCATTTACATGGGGGCTGATACGGCCATTCAAGGAGATTACGAAGCCTCCATTATCTGCTGCTTTTATTAAAAGAAGCACATGGAAATTATATTCTTTTCATGGTATCAGTGCAACTGGAGGAGTATTTTGACAGCATTCAACTGGTTTAAATGACATGTGTGCATCATCGTACGTTTCTAAAGGGACTTACTCATCTCTCCCCATAACAGAATGGTCTCTCCCATCCTCAGATATCGAACCCGAGCGAGCAGGGTGTTTTGGTCCGCTGCAGGTGTCCAAAGCTCTGTCAAAACCCCTTTGCTTTGTTCACAATGAGCCCTCTTTTATGTGGAGACCTAAAGGAGTGGATGGAGAGATAGCGGGGGTGAGCAGGAAGCATAAATAGATTGCTTTGACCCAATGAGGACAGACCACATAAAGCCACATTTGAAAGGACTCCTTTAGTGTTTTATTAATGACCCAGTGGGCTGTGCCCTGCCTATTTATTGATTCCTTCATCAGTCCCTTTCATATACTTTCTTTATGAAGCTTTGAAATTTATCACACAGGCTTCCTGGATGCCTTTGCAAAAGATATGAGGAGTGCAGCATTGTATCAAACTGCTGTATTTGCATTGGATCATTCCTTTGATTCGGACCACGGGGTCACAAACACGTTGTTATTGCAGAGGGATCATGACCAAACACACTCAAGAGCGTCCAGCGGGCAGGCCAACCAGGAAAACTGTCTTTCTTGGCAGCGGAGAGAGAGCAGTGCGAGAGCAGACTGTAACCTGAGTCTGAGTGGAACAGATTGACAGTGAGCCACTAAGCACATCGAGCAGACACACTGCATTCATTATCATTAAGGCGACAGGAGCGCTTTGAAGCCAGCCGGGGCTCCGGTGGGCCGACGGCTAGTAGAGCAGGCCATGCAGCCGGCACGTGACGGAGCATTAGAGCTCCTGCAGAAAACTATAAAAGAAAAAGAGGCTCATAAAACGTGCAGGCACACTGATGAAGAAAACATTACTTAATAAGCCTTTTACAGGGATGGTGTAATGAACAGCCCAGCCCTTTAGAAATGATGTGCAGGGATCACAAATTAGTGTGCCACTCCGTATGAAAGCTTTGACTTGATGTTGAACAGTGTTGCAGTACATCACTAAAGCAAAACAATGGGTTGACCATGGGTTGCTTGATGAAAGCGGAGCTATCTCCATGACAACTAAGCAAAATTGTGCTGATGAAGACTATGACATGTGGTTGAAAGATTCTGGAAAAAGGTAGTAAATGGACCTTGAGTGAAATGTGTTGCTAAGTAAGGAATAACGTATGCTTCGCATCGAGGTGCCGCATCGCCCCGTGAAGGGTTTATTCCACAACAATGACCCGCTAGCTGTACATTATCCCATTTATTACACAGCTGCTTACTGAAGAAATCAATAATTTGACACAAAAATGGTCCTCCAGAGTCCGACATCAGAGATGTGTCCATAGCAACGGTCTGCTATGAAGAAATACAGTGCTCCAGGGATGACGTGTTTTTGTAAGCCAACCAGGAAGTTAGCATCGCCCTGGTTCCCTCGTAAAAAAGCCAATGGGATTTTTCCATTAGGTTTTGGATTGTTGCAGAAAATAAGCTCTGTGGCAAACACACGTTTATGATACTTACACGTTTTGTTCAGCAAGTTAATCTTAACAAATGAACACCGCTTCTATGATTTTTGAAGCGTGAATGCGATCGGCAGAAGTAAAAAGCTAACGTTAGAGTATAAACAAACTACACCACAGTCACATGAGCATGAGTATACACAACGAGGTTGTGAAGGCGGACGAGTTGGCGTGATGACGTTTGGTAGGGTCATTTAGCCACTTGTTAGCAACCGCCTTTTTTTAAGACCCATAAAGGCTTCGAAATTCACAAGTGGGGTATTTATTGATGTATTTTATGTCGTAGAAGTTAACAAAACGTTAAAATCTCTTAAGCTTGTGTTAACCACAGACATTATTTCATCTAACAAAAAACCCATTAACTCCCAGACGAGGGAACCAGAGGTGCTAAAACTCATTTCCTGGTTTTAGGACTCATTCCTCTAGCACTCTATAACAGACCAGAAAACGCCGCGATTGACCAATCAGAATCGAGTATTAAACAAAGCCGTGTAATAACACAGTATATCAAACACTCTCACTCTCTCAGTCTTGTGAACGTATTCTTTAATCAGATAGTTCCTTATTTCATTATAATTCAGCAAATTTTATTACTATTCTTGAACCCTAAAATTATGACACACTCAAAGAAAAGCAGGAGTAAATGTTAAAGAACTGGTTATGTCCAATTAAATGTGAACATTTTAAGATCTAACGAGCAGTATTTCAGTGAACTCAGCTCAAAGACACCACACACATCATCACCTGCAGCGTTGGGTACAGAGAGGACTATGCAGTGTACAGTACGGCTTTGTAAAGTATCCATCACTCTCTCTAATAATGATCTCATCACTGTTATCCATAACAAAAGCCCACACGTTAATGACCCTCTGCAATTAGCCTCCACCATTACACCATTACAGTGTGGATTTCACGGTGTGCATTTTACAAAATGGATAAATGTCCGTTGTTATTCATTGCTGCTTTGGATGAAAATCGCACGTCGTCCTGTGAGAAACTGAGAAATTGGCCACGGTTTCCTGGCGAATTTCACATCATACAATTGGTTTTGTAAGTGTATGCTTTGTAAAACTCACTCAGCACATAAAAGACCTGTAAATCAGTGACAAATCAAGTTTACTGCTAATTCTAAAAGCCTTTTCTCCTGTAACGTTAAAAGGAATGAAAACACGAACAATAAACCACAAATGTTAACAAAAATCGAACCTCTGTCTTGCTTGTCCAAGTATAGATAATATGCAGCTAAACAGGATTATGTAAAATGAAATAACAGTCCGATTTAGCGTTGCCAGATGTACGACAATTATTAGATTTGCACGATAATTTGTATGTACAATCAATATTGCCATAATTAGCAGTTGTTTTTAGTCTGCACTGTCTCATTTTAATTCATTTCTGGACGAATCCTACATCTGTGTTTACACATCTCTTCTCACGTGACCTCTTTCCAGCCAATCACACTTGGTGTAGGCCATGTTGATGAACGTGACTCGTGAGCACGGCTGCTCGGCGCTCATTTGAGAGTTTCCACGAGAGAATTAACAAATGAAGCCCAGTTATTTATTTAATTTGCTTATTCATGCAGAATATGAACAGGCTTCCAGCTGTGCTGTCTTGTAATTTAATTTTATATTAGAAGGCTAGAAAGTGATGTGGGATTTGTTGGCAAGTCAAAAAGTTGTTTAAATACGCATTTTGTACAATTACACATTTACGCCTATTTCAAAATACGAGAATTTCAAGCTTCTGGTACGATAGTTTAACATTTCCCATCTGGCAACACTAGTCTGATTTTTCCATATTATCCAACTAAAATGGATGAAGTCATCAAATGCATGTTTAATATTTCACAGTCAGCTGGAAACCAACTCTTTTCAACCAACTCATGAAGCTAACGTTAGCTTCACTGTCCGAAATTAAGAGCATATTGTTTTGAAAATGAAGTTCTCGCTGCAAGAACAGGAAACGTGACAGGCGTAGCAACTGTAACTAAGGAGGGCGGGGCTTGGCTAATCGTCAATTGGACCCAGGATCATTGGCGAATTATTGCCTGTCCTGTCCCATAATTTCTCTCTCTTCACTATCACTATCAAATAAAGAATACTCATATTCATATTCAAGTATGATTTCCTGATTATCAAAGAATAAGCTTTATCTTATTACAGCACTTTGTGGGTTTTACAGTTCGGGAAAATGAACCGTTACGGCAGCATGAGGCTGCGTTTTTACCGTTTCTCTACCGCCAGTGAATATATTATGAGATCTATAATTACACCAGCTGTCTCCCTCTGCTTCAACCCTTTGCCATAATAAATACACACCGTCTAAGCATTGACTCACTCCTTTCTAGCTCTACCTATTTTATTCTCTCTCCCCGCACACACACACACACACACACACACACACACACATACAGATCCAAAGCTGAATCCCCAGTAGCAGTTTGTCCTGTGCATCTCACAGCGCGTCGGCTCTTACTCATCCTCGTCTAACCTTTATTGCCACCCATCTGCCTTAAGGACAAGACTCCCCCAGAACAGGCTGTATCCAGAAACATCTGCTTCGACCATCCTTCAAGGCATTTTCCAGGCTCGAATGGCCCCGAAGGTGTGGACTCGCAGTGTAGTGACTCATGCTAAATAAGTTGCATGAGTCACGGAGGGCCGAGCAGGAAAGTAGTAGCGTGGACAGCCACCTTACGCTTTTCTGACACAGCAGAGGCACATTGGATATTTATAAGGATTATTTATAAGTATGTTAGGTGTATGCCAGGATTGGACAGTGGAAACATGAAGACTGCAGAAGTCGCTGGCATGCATCGCACAGAGGAAGTGTGTCTCCAAGAAAACTCAAGGCACCGGTGAGCAGAGCTTCACGGCTCAGTTGCCAGAAGTACAAGACTGTTTTTGTACCAGACAGTTCCCAAGTGTGTGTGTGTGTGTGTGTGTGTGTGTGTGTGTGTGTGTGTGTGTGTGTAATCTTTCCTTGCTCTACAACTCCCACTGGCTGTGTCCATAAACAGGAATGTGTTTTTTGTCAACCTGAAGGTGCTGTCCATAAAATAATTTCTTACTATAGTCAGTCAAATTTAATTAATATTTCAGAACTATTAGAGTTTCTCTGCCTATCTACACCACCAAATGCAAATTAGGAGAAGCTGGAAAGCCTTATTGCATATGTGCAATAAGGTGGTTATTGTCTAATTGCTCACCCGTTCAAAACGTGCCTGTTCAGAAGGCGCCGATTTCTTGGCCTCCATTGCTTCCCTGCAGCTTTCTCAGAGCAACTGACCCAAACAACTTCACAACACTGCGCTTCCTTGGATCCTGAGCAATACACTTTTTTAAGTATGAAGTCGATCAGATGAATGGTTGACGAGAAAATCCCACAGATCTCCGGTCTCTCTTTTCTTTATCTGTTCTTGAATGTGCTGTAGCGAGCGGCGGAGGGTCGTGTCTACAAGGTAATACGCAATTTGCGAAACTCTCATGAGATAATTAAGGTTAGGCATTGACCTTCGAATGGTTAAGTCTCGGATAGGTCGCAAGGCAGCGTGTTTTTGTACATTTTACGGGTACACATGACCACGACGGAGAGCGAGCTGCACCCAGCATGCTGTTCGGCGTGTAACAGTTAATAGGGGTTCCCTACACTATATGTACATAACGCACTACTAATAAATGTGTTCTGTATATCTGAAGAGCTCGCAGTCGAAGCTGCACTTCCTTGAGTCCTCAGCAATACACCGGCCAAGGGTGAAGTCGATTGGATGAACGGTTGTTGAAAAAAATCTAGTGCAGCAGTAGCATGGCATTGGCACTCTGTATGTGCTTAAAAAAAAGACAAATTGAGGTTCACTGCTTGGACATCATGGGGGGGTGGGAGGGGGTTCATCATTAATTCAGATACATTTTACACAAATCAGTATGATTTAAGTGATTTCGCAGCTGTGAGCAGCCAATTAATCAATGCGCTGGCAACACACCAGCTTCAAATTTTGTGTCCTGTCATGGCAGGATTGGTTCTGCCACTCTGGCAGATACCATTTCTTTTTTAGCGTAGTCCATGCAGTATTAACAAGTGTTACGTAACCCTAATCAAAGAAGTAAAGTGGGGCTTTGAGAAACCTCCACGCCAGCGAGCAATTTCTTCGTTAATCTTTAATTAAGCATAAGGTGCAGCGTTGATTCATCCTTTCTCGACGGGTGCTATTTTCGGCCACCGCCGTCGCCCACTCTTCCCCTCTCTGGGGAGGCAGCGGGAGTCTTTAAAAGCAAAGAAGAGGCTAACAAACATTCCTGTCGAAGCGCGATTAGATTGAGGAGAGACATTTTAAAGCGGATGCCCTTTTTTTTTTATTGTGGCCATGCAGCGGTTTAAATAATGAAAGTGTCTGCTATATGTGGCTTTTGGTGTTTGGTATCATGTAAAAGATTTAGAGAATCTCATTAGTGATGAAGCAGGGGGACATTCAATCACAGGAAGTCCCTCTGATCCATTAGATTACATTCTGCACCTTTAATATCATAGCACAGCCATGACTATGACACTCTCAAAGACTGCAGCACTAAATATTTTAGGCTCATATCTTTCACTAGAGTGAGAGCGCCTTGCATAGTACAAAGGTAAAGTACAGCCTACATACTTCAACATGAGCCGTGAGTCTGATTTATATGTACAATGGCAGGAAAAAAATCTTATCTGGCATCAATAATCTGCCTGATCATTAGATAAACTGCGCCAGTTTGCATCCATTATATGAAACTTACACAAGGCTATAAGGCTTCTGCATTTATCAGTAGGTTGGGTATGAGCCAAACGTCAAGCACCATCATTAATGTGAAACGACCCGGTCTCACGGGAAGACGTATAAATAGCACAACATGAAACGGACATTCCGCGTGTTAACAGGATGCATTTTAGCCTTTTCGCATGTCTTTTGTACATCAAAACTACGGTAACATCCATAGTTAGGTTGAGGCAACAAAACCACTCGCTTAGGTTTAGGAAAAAAACGTCATGGTTGGGCTTAAAATGAGTACGTACAGAAACAACGTAACATTATTAGGGAAAACACGTCACAAATGTCAAGAAACAACACGTGACAAACGTCCTTAATGTAACTTGCAAAACCAAACAAAACGCTGGTCTCCTGGTTAGAAGTCCTGTGTTTGTTGGATGCGTCCATCTTCCCACCCGCCCACCATAAGTGGTCTTTCTCGCTTTTTATTCTACGTTGCTAACTCATAGCATTTATATGCAAATGCTTTTACATTGGACACAGAACAGACTACATGGAGCACAAATGACATGTCAAAAGCAACAAAGGCTTTCGTATTGCATGCTAAATGCTTTGCACATTATCGTGGTATTTATATGCCTTTTTGTGCAAACGGGCTGTCTGAATAGTAAAGGAATAGTTTGACATTTTGGGAAACGCTTATTCACTTACTTGGCAAGAGTAAGAGAGAGCCAGAAAACCGTTAGCATACTCAAACAGAAAAGTAAAAATGACAGTTTGCGGTGTTATGTGCTGTAACTAATTCTTAACAAGCTCTGGGAAGTCACCTCGCTGAGCTGTTGTTAGCCAGCATGTAACGCACCTTAAAAAGACGCATTTTTACATTTCTGTTTGTGTGCAGACTAAATTATCGAGCTTTAAAAGTGCTGCTAGGCTTATTTTTGAACATTGGACAAGCTAGCTGCTTCCTTCTGCTTCTAGTCTTCATGCTATGCTAAACTAAGCTGATCACCTCTTGGCCATAGACTGTATATAAGAAGTGGACGTAGTCACCGTGATGTCATCCATTGATTTGTGGACTGCAGTTTTGAAACCTCGAGTTTGGCATTTTGGCCGTTGCCATCTTGGTTATTTGCAACCAGAAGAGACACAAGAGGGTGGAGCTAAGTACAACCGAACGCTGAATAAGACACTTTTAGGTGACCAAAAGGTTATAATTAACTTTCATGAACTGAAAACACACTGTGAAAGGGTTAAAGTTGTAAGACGAAAACACGGACAACTCCCAGACAGGACAATGCCGTGGTAGCGACCTGTCAATCACAGGGTAGCCACGCCTTAAAGCATACCCTGGTATTATGGTCTATTTTTACTCTAAATGGGACCATAATTTACTAAATGAACATCATGCTGTATTGAAGAAGACTTGAAACTAGCGATTGAGACCATAAACTCATGTTTACAATGTTTACCGAGGTAATAAATCAAGTAAGAAGTAGGTTTTGACACGGTTTTCCCACGCGGCCACATGTCTCTGTTGAACTGTTTCACTTTTCCTTATTGGCTCCACACACACACAGCTAATACATAATAACATATAACATTGTATGTGGAGAGGCTGTACTTGATGAAAGGTAACCACAGATGCTTTTTTTAATTATTCATGCACAGCTTAAATGCAGGATTATGTCCATCCATCATGCAACACTACAGTATGTGTTCAATCAGAGGTGTGACCACGATTTGACAAGAGACTTCTGGGTAATGCAGTGTAGCCGTCAAAGCACAGCGGTCCAATAGGCTCAGCTGCTTTTGTGCCATCTGGGTCACCTCGGCCCGTCGCCCATGGTAACGACACCCCCTCCCAGTTTCCGCCTCTATGGTAACCCCCATTTTCACTTCACATCAGAGCTGCCGAGCTGCTCTCGTGACGGTCAGATGCATTTTCTTTTTTCACTTTAGCAAGTTAGTGAAGAGCGAGTCGTTTAACTCATGGGACCTGGATGCTCACAGCACTTTAATGTTCTTCACATGATGATCAGCTAAAGGCATGATGTCACACTAAAAGCAAAACGGATTATGTAATATTGCATCATGAAACCAAAATGTAATGTGCTTGTGTCCCACGAGAATGACACTATATGATTCATCCCTGGAAGCTGCTAATGCAATTGATGAGAGAAGGTGATTGTGCAACAAGACGCAGATGGATTTTCACATTGCTTTTTTATAAAGTGTGTGAGATGATGTGTGGATAGTTTTTAGAACAATATGGAGCACTTGGATAACAGTCTTGCCGTTGTGTCATCTAATTCTCACAACTGGGCCTGTTGTTTCTAAAAAATGCATTTTAACAATGTGGAAAAACTGTAAATATAATTAAATTTCGACACTGTGTTGATTCCATGTGATAAGAAAAGGTTTTCTATTTATACAAAAGCAACTTAAATTCCATACTATCTTATTATGTGATTAATAGCTTATTTGAATTTGTAATTTTTGTTTGATAAATGTCATAATGTTTGTTTTTATCACAACACTTTACTGATTTGGGGGTTTAGATGTTGGAAATCATGCGCTCAATATCCATTTTTTTTGTTTGTATAGATTTTTTTTTATTATTCTTTTTTGTCTACTTCCTTTTTAGGATTAGTTTTTCTTTTTTCTCCCTCTTAACTGTTTTCTGAGGCTTTTTTTAATTTGTTTGTTTGGAGGAAATGTGTTGAAGTGTGTTTTATTATTGAGACCATCTTTCTCTTTTGGCTTGTTTGGAATATAATTGTGTCTATATGTGGGTGACTTGTTTGTTTTTCTACTGTAATAATGTAATAAATGTTTGTTCACAAAAAAAAACAGCTTTTATAAATTTATTCTGTCACCGCTGACACAAAATCTGTGAAATTGTAACCATTGACATGCTGGACCAGTGGGTGTGCCAACAAGATGATACATTAAGTGAAAGCAGCAGCAAGTCAGTAAAGTGTCATCTCTTATTATTTAACCATGATGTTGTTGTTTGAACAGTGAAGCCGTTAGTCTAACATCTGTCCTGAGCTTATGATGTTGTGCGGCTAGCGTCCGTTTGTGTGTTGGGGATATCAGTTGCCTGACACACAAAGTCTTCATTTAACTTAGAGGGCTTTGGAAATAATACCTTTGAACAGAAATCATAGTTTTATGTTTTTCATCCTTTGGTTTGTGGTCACACGGAGCATTTTACTCTAAAACTCTGAATGAAAGATCAATGTGAATGAGAAATATGTTATGTTGTGGTGGTAGTAATCTTTATAAACAGATTCTGCATTCACTTGTAGAATCTTTAGGCAACGGGACAAGATTTTGGTATCAAAAGCGTTCTGGTGTCCGTTTGTAGTCCGAGTGGTATCGACCAATCACGTCCGAGCAGGCTTTTGTTGAATGCAGGTAAACAGTCCATGTGGAGAGCGAAAGAGGCGGAACGCATTGGCCGAAATGCAATCTGGGAACCCACCAGCTGTCGTCTGACGATAATTCAGCTTTTATTGGTTTAAAATGAGCTTGTAAACTGGCTACTTGTGAAACAATCCGGTCGTACACGTCGTCTCTCAACTCCAGTCTCACATCTCAAGTTGCTAATCGGACTACAAACAATGAGCAGCGCACGGTAACGGAAGTCTTGGACTGGATATCCACTCGTTACACCGAAACCCCAGAGGCTTATCTGTCATCAGACCGATAACCGATGAGTTCCGAATTCCCAGATTTCAGCTGATCGGGAAGAAGCCTGGGAACCAGTTCCCAAACACATAATACAGAAAACAAATCTCAAGTGCCTTCCCAATGAAAAAATGCCTCTTCAATTTTAATAAAATGCCTCTTCGATAATAAACAAATGCCTCTTTACTAATAAGGAATTATATATAAAGAGGGTTTCAATGAAAATAAACCAATTAATAGCATAACAAAATAAAGCGTGAAGGCGCTAGGTCATCGTTACGTAAGCACAAACTCTAACCAGCCCTGATGCAGGTAACCTAATGTGTTCTTTAATATTCACTCCAGCTTGGTTTCAGGATGCATAAAATCACCCTCAATCAGACATAAGTCTCAAAAAAGAAGTCTGAAAAAGGCCTAAAGGTCTGAGTTTTCTGGCTGAATCTGCTAAAATGAGGTCTGCATTATGTCGAGGAAGGATCAGAACGCCCTGGGTGTGCGACTCCCCACCTCTCTTAGGCCCTAAAGAAAAGGCGTCGTCACACCATGATTGGCCAAGAGGGGAAATGCACCAAGCTGCTCTCAGTTCTGAAGAGATCTGAATAACTCTCCAATCAACTCGGGGAAAACAAGACAAGTACCAAAGAATGAGGGACTGCTACGATGAAAAACACCTAAAAGGAAAAACTAATGACGTTCTGTTTTGAAGCTTTTTACAGTTGAAAATCTGTCATGTAAACATGTAATCTCTTCGCTCCCCAGACACTATACAGTTATGAGATTTAAACAGGTAATTTAAGTAGTGCATGAAAAATGAAAATCTATATTATGATCTGATTAGCAGTGTGTGTGTGGGGGGGAGCATTGGGAGAGTGGGAATTCACACTTTGTGAGGCATCGCATTTTGTGCAGAAAACAGTATTAAATTAACATCTCATCAAATATTAATTGAGTGGATTGGCTCCCAAGTGGCAATTTCAACAAGCGAAAAAAAAAAAAAAAAAAGTATTTTGATGCTGTGGATCAATGTGTGAGTAAAAGTTATGGTTTTATGTTCACCGAGATTCTGTTGCAAAATCAATTCCGGTGTAATAAATGAGATAAATCAGAGAACATACAGTGGATCAGACAGCTTTATACTTGCAGGAACGCATAAACTGTGCTCTAATTTTAACTGCATGTAAATCTGAGTGGATTGGGTAGATGCCACAGCACAGCCCATGTGTGTATTGTGTATTTCCAGCTCTGTGTCGAGAAGCAGCGCCATCCACGCTCTGCAATGCCAACTTTTTGAAGAACGCGTTGAACAGTGAAACGTCAAATTGAAACATTTCCAAACAAATCTTCCTCCCTTATCTCTCTCTCGGTTCATGCGATGCCACGCTGAGGGAGCACCAGGTATGTAAGAGCCTTATCTCCGAGTGTCACTCAGGTGCGAGTAGGTGATGGGAAAGGTCGAGTTAGGGGGCGTTGGATGGGGGGGAGGTAAAGTGAGTGAAAAGGGGTCGACTGTGTAAGCACCCAAAATAAAGACTGGAAGTGTGTTATCTGCTGTGACCATCCGCTTGTCGGCTTTGAGATATTGATCGAGTGCCCGGATGAAAATATCATCCTCGACTTATCAAGTGGGAGAGATTTAAGATCTGTTGTGGACATTTCTGAGGTTGGAAAATCCTCCTAGGAGCTCCTTCTTTTCAAATAAGTTTAGGAACAAAGTCAAAAAAAAGTTCATATGAGTATTTAATACACTTTCTATTGGTACTTTTGACATCATCAAGCCAAAAGCAATTGTGTAATCACAGAATATTTAATAAGTGAAAGGTGTGTAGCTCAATCAGATGAAGAGAATAAACGTACCTACATTGTGTGGCGACTGTAGCTGGTCGTCCTGTGACCAAAAGGTTGACGGTTCGATCCCCGGCTCCTACAGTGTCCTTGATCAAAGACACTGAACCCCAAGTCGCTCCCCAGGCGCTTCACAGCAGTCCACTGCTCCTAAGAATGGGTTAAATACAGAGGTCAAATTTCATGCATGTACCTGTATGTATATGACGAATATAATAAAGTTTTTACATAAACTACATAAATGTAGGATTAGGAGTAGGCTGTTACGACATACTTCATCGTTACACATTGATTTAACGAAGTTCGACCATTTGATCCATCTTTTTCACACAGGGATCAAAGGTTACCGCTTATTTTATATGATTTTTTTTAATGAATTTTGATTCTTTTTTATGTTACCGATGTTTTTTTGTTTCACTGGCTACTTTCTGCTGGGAAAAATGGCCTAATTCTTAAAGCTAATGGTGAAAATGATATGATTTATATGAAAAAAACCTTTAACACAAAGTGAAATCACTTTATGAACAGCTACAAAATGTGTAACTAACCTTTGTAATGTGTTAGGAAAGGATGGACGTTAGCATGTTTGGCTAACCAGTTTACTACCCAGCATTACTTTCAAGGGCATGTGTGGGATTACTCATTAGATTAAATAAAGCCCCATTGGCGACCAAAAACACATCCACTGTGAGGTATTTCAACACGGTGTGTGACCACGTACGCTAACGTTAGCGGCTCTCCTGTTAGCTTTGAGAGAATTACTCCAACAACCCTAGCTAGCTAAACTCGTTATCCAAGAACACATTGATTAGTCCTCCTCATCCAAGAAGCCTTTTCTCTTAACGTTAAAAGTGAAACATAGCTACTGTTTGAAAATACAAGTCACCATGACACAGCGTTTTCGACCAACTTATGAAGCTAACGTTAGCTGAATTAGCTGGCTACAGCTAATACCCAGCCAACATGGTTATGTGGGCCCCACATGGGTTCTGCTGGGGGTACCTGGGTACCAAGTGGGTATGGGCCCAAAATGGGCATCTTATCTGGGGCCCACTTGGATCAACTAAGGTGGTCCCAAATGGGCTCCCCATGTGTGCTCCCCATGTGGGTCCTAGTTGGTTCACTACTGGGAAATTAGTGCATGGGCTCAGAATGGGCAACACAAATGGGGCCCACTTGGATCAACTAAGTTGGTCCCACATGGGCTCCCCATGTGGGTTACCCGTGTGGGTCCTAGTTGGGTCACTACTGGGAAATTAGTGCATGGGACCAAAATGGAAACTGTGGACGAACCCACTTACAACCCATATTTCAGGCCATGTAGCTCCCATGTAGTACCCACATAGAACTTAAACCTGGGGCCGAGATGGGTTTTGGTTTATGTTGCCCAGATTGGGCCCATATAACATCCAGTGTTCTCCTGCATGAAACCCACAAGTGATATTGGCACGGGGTCATTATGGAACCCACGGACAATCCCATATAGGGCCCATTTTTCAGCCCATTTACTACCCACATGGGCCCCACATACAAATGTTGGCTGGGTAATATCTGCTAGCGACAGTTCAGATGGCAAAATAGTCGCCAGTTATAAATGAGAAACCTGCGTTTGTCTCATAATGTCTGAAATCAAGGTTTGTTTAACAAATTACAATGTATTTCAAGTGATAAATCCCCTCAAGTTATCATTGTAAGAACAAAAAGCTTGACAGGCATAGCAACAGGCTCAGTGAACTGTCAATTGAGGGGAAAATGTGGCGGTTCCTATAGATTCATGCGTAAATAAATAAAGATATTGACACAAAATGATGTAGCTACCTAAACAACCCCTCTATAGAAAACTCACAAAACTGAGAATAAAAAAGAGATTTTGTAAGGCAGCAACAGTCAAACAAAAGACTTCATCGCAGCGACAGCTGTCAGCGTTGCAGTCCTACATGGCTCGCTTTGCTGAGAGAGACTTTTGTACATCACCGGGCCCCATGGTGCCACAATGAATAAAGCATGAGGGAAACACAGGAAAAGTTGTTGGCTTAGGCAAAGAGATGCAGCCACTTCTCCCTGACCTAGATTTCAAGCATGGGGAGTAATTTTGTCTGTCCCCTTCTGTCCTTTCTTTCACTTTCACCATCTCTAATTCATTCCTGCGGACTGAAGACTGGAAATCTACAGAGCTGATGAACATCATTCAACCACCGTATAGACCAAAAGAAACCAAGAAAAGAACTGGAGCCCCTGTTCAGTATCAGACATTGTGTAAGGAAACTGTTTGTTTACATAGTTCACATAGTTTTCCGCTGGAACAGCAACAGGACCCTGATATCTGGAAACCAATTCAACTGCAACAACACAGGAATTCATATTGTGATGTGCAGCTCCTATATCAACAGTCTCTGGTTCTCAACATTATTAGCCTAAGACCTTTATATTTCAAGCCATATTCAAGACCCATCATCACAGGTTGCACATTTATGAGCTGTGAGCATTTCAACCAAAGACATTTCCTACACAAACAGGAAAAAGCAAAGATTTGGGAAGAAGTCAGGAACAAATAAGCATACATTTGTGTTGCAGGAATTGTTTTTGGTCATGTTTTCCTATCTTCTTAATCACCTCAGATTATTCTTGTAACCCCCATGTTGGGAACCACTGTCCTACCACTAGTGTTTTTATCTCATAATCATCATTTATTGCTGTATGATGAAGACCGTGTGATATGATTGATAGCCCTAGAAAAAGCTAGTACTGTAGAGTGCCTGGCAAGTAAGTAATTTGACTGGTCAAAAGCACCCGATTCGTCTGTTATCAGGCCATTAAATAGCCGTTATCAGTCGCTATAAGCACCATAGATGTGGGTCAATAGGGGCCTACTATGCCTACTACATTATAAATGTGAAAGCAAAACTTAAAATGCAAACCCGGTCTCATGGGTCAAAACTTACGTTGATCTACCATGTGAATAGATGACAAAACCTACTATTGGGTGTAGTAGGCACCTACTGGCCCACATGTATGGTGCTTATTGCAACTGATAACGCCTATTTAATGGTCTGATGACAAAATTTGATTGGTCAAAAGATGTTTAAATGTCTGGGCAAAATGGAGTTGAAACTTGATTTCATGCATCATGATTACATATAATCATTGTTTCAACAGCATTTTAATGACTTCAATGTGTAACAAGTTCTAACTACATGTTAAAATAGTCATTATAATAATGTCTGTATGCAGCCTGGACATATTCATGTTTTCAACCAAATGAAACCAAGCTTTAACCGAGACGTCTAGACATCTTTTGATGTGCAAATGACCAAACCTAAGCCAGTATTGTGCAGAGAAAACTGTTTTCTTGTTTGTAGCAGTTGTTTGTTTTTTTTTGCACGATGATGCTTTCTTCAGTTGGGTGAGCAGCAGACCTCCTATGCAGTGTTTACGTGATGGGCGAGGACAGGGAGACTCACTCAGTTAGGAGAGTGGTGTTGGAGGGGAGTAATTTTGCTTACTCTGGACCTCCTCCTCTGGTCTCCAGGGCAGCAGTGTGAGGCGGACATAAACAGAGTCATAATGATGGCTTATTGAACAGCGGTCAGAAGGGACTGCGGTCAGAAGGTCGTGGCAAGAGTGGTTGCAAGTGTGTGTGGAGTTGAGGATCGGGCAGGTGAACACCTCCGCTCCCAGAGCACGTCAAACTCATCTGCAGTTAAATGTAGGGCAGCAGGTCGATTGCATCGACGATCTTTGCAGACCCTGAACTGCACGAGTATTTTCATGAATTGATTTTTTTCCTGGAAGCATAATAACACGGGGGAGGACGGGGGGGGGGGGCAAGAGAGGGAGAAATGATTTGAGCAGGTTATTAAAACCCACACATTGTGCACAATATGAGTACGGCCTGTCAAGACACAACCACACACTTTGCATCACTTACGTCTAAATGGCCTTTCATCAATGGTAAATTGTCCAGAAGACTATTAGGGCTTTCTCATTGTGCTGCCGTTTCCTCCATGTGTTGAACCTGTGGGCAGACTGAGTAAATACATGTACGTCTTCATCAATATTCAATGACACAGCCATTGAGCTGCAGGGGATGTGGGGGCATCCAGTCTACTAATATGTAACTAACCTTAGGATGTCCCTTTCAACCGCAGTATGGATTTTATCCAAACCAGGGAATGGAATTAGTGCACACAATATACAACTCAGACCTGAGACAGGACTCACCGCTGTTTCAGTGATTTAATGTTGTGTCCTTAATATGGATGCAGTTGCTTTTTTAAGGTGTCAGTTTGTCTAAATTATGAGGTACTAAAGTCAAAATGATGAGATAGTAAGGTGTAAATGGGGATATTAAGTGTAAATTATTACTGTTTGTGAGATACTAAGTCAAAACGATGTCAAAATTTAGACTATTTAAGTCGAATATATGTGATACCAAAATATAGACTTAAAATACAATTAAGAGATTGCCCATATTAGTCAAAATTACAACTAAATTAGTCACAATTATGCAATACTAGGTCAAAATTATAAGATAATAAAGTCAATATATAGTCTTAAGTTAAAAAAATTTAGATAGTAAGGATCAACTATGAGAGAAGTCAAAATTTTGACTTTTTAAGAGCGATATTAAGTCAAAAATATGACTTAATTAGTCAAAATTATGACTTAATTTGCCAAAATGATGAGTTGCTAAGTTAGATCATAAAGATAATAAAGTCAGTAAATACAGTCTTTTTAAGTCAACATTGTGAGATAATAAGTAAAAATATAGTGTTTCTAAGGTAAAAAATGATGAGATAGTAAGGTGTAAATGGGGATAGTAAGTGTAAATTATTACTTTTTAAGTAAAAAATGTGACTTTATAAACAAAGCTATGAGATACTAAGTCAAAACTACATCAAGAATTTGAATATTTAGGTCAAAAATATACTTAATTATGAGATGATTGACTTTATATGCCAAAATTACAACTATTCAAAATAATGCAATACTAAGTCAAAATAATAAGATAATAAAGTCAGTTCATAGTCTTATGTAAAAAATTAAATATGACGTATGCTTACGTAAGCTAGTACCGACCAATTACAACCAAAAATATCATGACATCCACCCATTAATCAATCTGCAACCATAGCAACAAGGGAGGCGTGTGTGGACGCTCATTATCACGCTACATTCTAAGCCCGCCTACTTATTAGCGGTCCAATCAAATGCAAAATATTTGACTTAAATCCCTCTTGTAACTGTACACCGCTCAAATATTCAAAACAAAACATCAGACAGCACATTGTTAAACTACCAGTGAGAAATGATGCCAACATCATTATTCCCAGTCTGCTTTGTCACTTCACATTCCTCCTCTACATGTGACTAGATTTAAATAGTCTGTCCGTATGCTTTACTGCATCAGTGGTGTGATTGTTGTTGTCGCTCACGTAAACAAACAAACCCCGAGGAGATGCTTCCCATCAGCGCGCTGCGGTCCCTTGGCGGGCATTACTGGTTTTGACATTTGAGCCACAGGGTGATGGCAAACTGTGTTAGAGAGACACACAGCAGTGAGCGCCCGTCCAGAGGGGACACCCCTCAACTCCTGCCAACAAATAATTCATAGCGCTAACATTTACTTTGTTCAAACGCTGTCCGGTCTTTATCCACCCGCACTGCCTGTGAACCTCAAAGTACCTGTCTGAGGTGAATTAAGTGTCCAAGTGAAGTATACAGAAGCTTTTAAAGTTTTACAGCAGTGGAGAGAAGAGTTGATAAGTGCTCAACAAGAAAAAAAAGTCCCTGATAGACTTGATGATCTTTAAATAAGTAAAACGATGTAGCTTGAAATACACTTTAATATACAGAAAGTGTACAATTTTTTCCGAGCTCAACAAAAGTCCACTTCTTAAATAAATAAAAAGAAAGACAAAAGAATCCATTGAAATTAAATTTCAGCAGACGACGTGAGCCAGAGGTGTCAGCCAGCTCCAACAGTGAAACCTAAAGCTGCACCAGGAAGCATCACATTTTGGCAGCCTCACACAGAAGAAAGAGGAGACTGTGAAGTTCCCAGAAATGATGCAACGTGGCATCAATAAAACTCACACTGCTTGGACCTGTTCTCCTTCCTCTTTGTGGTTTTGCAGAGCTGGACGTGGGAACTTTTCCAGGAGGATCAATGGGCAGAGATGAACAGAGTCACTGCTGTTAATTAGAAAAGTAGTTTCTCAATTTAAAAATCAAGTAAATAAAGTGTGTCAGGAGGAACGAGCCAATCAAAAGGCATCGATTTTCATCTTCTTCAGAGGTCTGGTCGAGGGTCGGAGGTCATCCGGTCCGTGGGCGAAGGCGCAGTGCTCGGCCTGCAGGGGGCAGCGCTGAGGGTGGTGGTCGTAGAACCAGCAGGGGCGAGTTTTCAGGGCGCCAGGGGCGACGGGCTTCCTCTTGGCGTCCGCCCTGGAGGACTTCCTGTCCCGCCAGTCTCTTATGTGCACCCTCCCTCCTTCCACTGAAAGAGACGGGATAACAGGAAGATACAAGACCTCTTCAGAATAAAGTGCTCCCTCCAAAAGTTACAAATAAATCTGTTCCTATAGAGTCGCAAAGTGGAGGAGTTATTCTGGGAAGTAAACAAGCAGTTTATTTTCGGCAAAGTTGAATCATCAGTGCAAAATATGAGCAACTGTGTTAGAAAATAGTAGAGAGATGACAGGAAATGAGGGAGATTGAGGGAACGGCACACTAAAAGTTAATTATAAGGGGCCGGCCGGCAGCTCTGCTGAGGGTCCCTCTTGTTTTTGTCAAAAAGGATTATTATTCCTCCTACTAGGAAATCTGCCTTCCCATGCATGAAAACAAACCAAACGTTGCACATAGTCCTATGCTAAACTTCTTCAACTGGCTTCGTGGGCTAATAGTCTTGATGTGATGGTGGCGCTACAGCAAACCTCTAAAGTTTAAAACTTTGAAAATTCATAACAAATCAGCCGTACGTGCAACAACTTTGCAACTTTCACCAAAATGTAGGCCCAGGAGAGTAGAAATGATTAAGTCCATCACTCTGCTTTTCTCAAAAACTGTAAAACTAATTAAACCTATCTCCCTAACTTTTGAATTATCAAAAATTTTGCCACATTTTAGTGACATTTTTGACATTATTTTCTATCCTCATATGAACCATTGCAGTCGATGGAAATCAAGCATGTTTAAACATAAGTTATGGAGCAATCGAATAAATTACAGACATCTCAATGTGGTCTAGATGAAGTAAGCAAATTCTCAGTATTTTTAACACTAGTTTGAAATCTGCCTTTATACATGCAACCCTGGCGATTACCTAAGTCATAGTGTGAAGTAGTAGTTTTTCTTTAATAAAGGATAATGTCCGTGTACAATGGATAAACTATCAAGTTCATTTTTGGACTTGTAATTGCAGTCATCTCCATGACAACTGAGTGAACTCCCTCTGTTGATGAAGATTGTGAGATGGGGCTATTAAGTGAACTGAGTTTTGCAAAACTAGTTTGCTTCTTTCAGTGAAAAGTTACATTCAACCACAAATTGGGAAAACAAGACAAGCTATGAAAATGTCCATAAAGCGTGTAATCCAACTACCTCTAAAGACCTGGTGGTTGTTCTTGAGCAGCGTCTGAAGGCCTCCGCACTCCTTCTTCAGGAGCTGCAGGGTTTCCTGCTCCAGCAGTCCAGCGACCTCGCTCACAGAGAGGCTGCCTGAGGAGGAGGAGGAGAAGGAGGAGGAGGAAGAGGAGGGGAGGAAGAGGATGAAAGAGCAGAGTGACAAAGGAGCGGGCGGAGGTCTATCGATGTTACACTCATCAATATATTAACACGCTGCTTCGGGCATGCATGGAAATGATTTTCATCCACCGCTACTGATAAAGCTGGCTGGCTTGAGTCGATGTCGTTTTTTCTTGGAGTATCAGAGCGACGTCGTCTCTGTGACGAGTGAACGGGTGATCAGTGCTATATACGGAACATTTTACAGGGAGAAAACACCTCAGTCGCTGTCTTTCAGTGTAACTCAGGGCTGTGAAGTGTGCTCAATTAAAGCTGCTCCAACAAGCTGTCAGAGCAACCAGCATGCATTTCACCGCTGCAACTCCCACCGGCCGTTGGAGAGCATGAGTCACTGTCGTCACCCCCCTCACCCCCCAACTGGGACATTAATTTTAGATGCCAAAGAGCAAAAAAAAGGAGAATATTGAAATGCATAAAGTCCTACGCTACAAGTAGTAAGCAGATGATGATGTACTCGGAGCAGCGGTCCGCCTTCGGTGCTCCGTTTCATGAGATTTTCTGTATTTCCGGCGTTGCCCTTTTACCCCCTGAAAAGAATTCAATCAGGACTGACCTTTGCTTTGTACAAATGACAGTCTTCCTCCTCTTTTCTCTGACATATTGGAGAGGGACACACCGCGGGTTTGCTAATGCTCCTTTGTGCCGTTTCATAACAATATTTGACCTAAATCTGCAGACATCATAATGCGAACTTCATCATAGTTTTTTTACACAAAATCTCTGGCAACCTCTGCTGGCTTAGAGATGATTGAATATGTGAAATATGTTGTCTTTGATCCAAGTTCATCCAAGTGCAAAGAAATGAGTGTACTATTTTAGAGCTAATATATAATTTATTCATAATTGGACACTAACTCTACAACTTATGGTTTTCTAAAACATATTGTCCACCCAAATACCTCCTAAACTTAGCTGATCAAACAGCTGAGTTAATGCCTAAAATATGCAACACACTCCCACATTCACAGACACTCTCAGGGCCAAAGACAGTCCTGCGCTGCCGAGTGTGAAACCGGGCAGACTGCCGTCCCACAGCCCAGACGCCAGGGAGCTCCAGGCCTTAATATAATATCAATACAGCGTTTAGAGCTGCCCTTTACTGCCTACAATGTTAATGGGGATTAATGGGAGGAGGCCGGTATTGACAGAGCAGACTCTGCTTGGACTAAGACCAACAGAGACGATTAATAATGGCTCGGCTGGACGTACAGTTGGACTTCTTTTTTTTTTTTTTTCAAGGGCTGAGCGTCCCCTGTGCAAAACGCTAAGATGGCCGGCGATTGATTGCTTGTTGCGGAGGATTGTTTTTGCTGCTTAAGTCAATTCAGAATCAGGCTGAGTGGAGAAAATTAGCTCTAAGATTGCTGAGCGGTGAACAGAACATCTGAAAGGATCAGTGCCAAGAGCACAGCTGTAATACAGGTTCGCCCATGATTTGATTTTATTGCCTGTCAAAATAGTTTTAATGTCTTTACCTGCGAGTCAGAATTATCCATAAGGGGCACAAGATGAGAGGAAAAAACATATTTCTGCTACACAAAATTATCTTTTTGCTGACTTTTATCAAAATATTTCTTTTTTCTTGTAAAGTAAAATCTTGTTAAAAGCTGTAAAATATTAAATGAAATTAAATGAAATTAAATGAAATTAAATGAAATTAAATTAAAAATGAAATAGCACTCATAATAGCCATAATCTCAAATCAACTGCCTCTGAATATATGGCTTTGAAACCAGAAACATTACATTTCTTTTTAATTCCCAACATACTATTATGTAGGGCTGCTATTTTCATTATAGAACAATGTGCCAGTTACCTTCTAGATTATTCTAGCAAACGGTTTGGTCTTTAAAATATCAGGAAATATTGAAAATGCCAATTGCAATTTCCCAAAGCCCAAGTTGACATATTCAAATCGCTTGTATTTTGTCATAAAACACAACTTCAAGCTACACACTACTGAAAACATAGTTATGAATATTATATTCCATTTCTGCAAATAGATCCCCTGAAATGTTACACACTGTTCCTTTAAATGACTGTTGCTGATTAACTTTCTGTTGACCAGCCAATCAATAAATCAACTAATTGCTGTGGCTCTAATGTTATGAACAAGGTGTAATCTTATGCACAAGTGTGGAGTGATGGTGGTTCATCAGTGAAGACGGCATCTGTGGAGGAAGATGATAATTCTGGCCTAACTTGGCAAAAAGTGTTATGGGAGGCGCCCACTAGTTAATAACGCACTGTAATAATAACCCTCTTTCATGCAAGCTGTTTCTGTTCAGCGCACAAAGAACATTTATATGAGATACTATGGGATTTTTTTTAACTTACTGTACCTGTCTTTTGAGAAAAAAAAGATGTCTAAAATTCTGATTTTACTGATTTGAGGTTAAGTGTTGCAGAGTGTGATGCATATTAAGTGTACAGTTACACACTGACTTTCGTTCTCAGCATGGTTACATAACTACCTGAGCCCAGTCAGCAGTACAGCATGCATGAATTAGTAACTTGACTCAAAGCTACAGAAGCCAGCTTCACACGGTCGCACATTTCACACGTTAACTATTTGAAATCCCATTCAGATAGACAGCGTTTTAACTTCAGGGCACAAATATCACGTTGTGTAGCAACAGTAAAGCTTGTACAATTTTGTCTATATTGGCTTCAAATAATGAACTTTGCCTAAATAAAACATAGTTTAAAGTTAAAAATGTTTCCTGATTTTGATCAGGAAATACCTGTACAACAAGTCAAAGAAGCTGACCAAGATTTTAATGCCAACTCAACACTTTTTGTTAAGAAAAAAGAAAAGAAATTGGCCGATACTGAGGTTTAATAACCAGAACCTGGACAGCTGTTTAGTTTATGAGATAAATGTGTGTATTTGAAATCTGTTTGCACTTGCAAAGAGAGATAATAAAAAAAAAAAAGAGACTGGGCACTCAGGAGCAACTGATAAATATATTCAACAAAAGTTGGACTTAGCCAGGGAGCTATTTAACCAAAATGTTACTTCTTCAAATATCAAAAACAGATTAAAACATCAATAATCCTCATACTCTTTGAAGAAACAGAGAGAAACTGAATCTCAAAGCCCTTTCCGTGACTCTAAGGCCCGCCTGGATCTTCTCAATATAGGCTGGCTCGCCCTGAATTTACCCTTTGTTCTTACACAGCAGATAACTGGTAGGAATACCTCCATACAAATGCACACTCATGCATAAATCATAGAAGGTGGTGCATTATTCATCCAGTCATCTCTATACCGGGTTACAGTCTCCCTTTTATTCGCTCATATTTTTCTACCTCTAATTTCAGCGCTGATATCATGTTTTAATCATAGTAGTCCTCATCTCCTTATGTCATTCATATTGTGTGTGTCTGTGTGGCAGCGGGAGGGTTTGGCGGGGGGGGGTGCGGAGGCGTCGACAAAGGTGATGCGTGGGCGGTGTGTATATATGTGTGTGATGCTGCGTGCGTATGTAGCACAGGAAGCTGGTGGCAAAGATACAGAGTTCAAAGTGGCGTCGCTGTGTGTCACGAAGGCCCTGGCGCCTGATGCAGAGAGGGGGACAGGGTGTTGACGAGAGAGGTGGGGGGGAGTTAGAGAGGATAATGGAGGGGCGATCAGACGAGAGGTTCGGGCCGCAGAGGCTGACAAGAAATATATTTTAAGGCGGTGACGAGAAATGTGAGAATTGATTCATCCGCGTTGTTTTGGAAGTGTTCGGGTCACATCTTTTAGCTCCTCTAAAAAGACAAAGACATTAACTACATATTCAGTCTAAATGGAGTTTAAAAAATAGTTTGAGGAACAAACTTATTTGCTTTTTTCCTGTTTTTATTCTTTCTGCTAAGCTGAGCTGAGCTAACCGGCTGCTGGCGGAAGCCTTATATTTAAAAGGTGCTAAATGCAAGATTTGGAGCATTTCTATTGCCTCCGCACGGCTCTCAACACTCATCACTCCTCTATATATGTACATTACAAACAGCTGCTATATTCACTCGCTGGATATCGTATAGAGCACCTTTAAGGGACAGATATGAGAGTGGTGCTATCGATCTTCGGCGCCATCTCTCCGCCAGAAAGCGAATAAGCCTATTTTCCCAAAATGTCAAATTACTCCTTTGAAATCAGAATCTCACTTTTTGACATCTGTGTTGCTATATAAAAAACATAATGTCACAAAATGCAGAAAAAATTTACAGCTTTTTAAATTTTAAACTACTAAAATACTGAGGTAATGGTGAGATAGCTAATGCTAAGGCTAAATTTACTTATTGATTTTTGCCCACCTGTATATAAAATAGATCCATTTTGATATACTGACATCTTGGTAATTGTGTAATAATAGTTATAACTAAATGTGAGAGCAGCTAAATCCAATCATGAAGTACAAAACACCTCGCCAAACTTCTGCTAAAGCTAACATAACTAGCTTATCTTATTTAATTATAAGCTATGGGTTGTAAATAATGAAAATAATACTTTCTTAAAAGGAACAGTGTGTAACATTTAGATCTATTAGCAGAAATGTAATATAATATTCATAACTATCTATGTTTCCATTAGTGTATAATCACCTAAAACTAAGAATTGTTGTGTTTTCGTTAGCTTAGAATGAGCCCTTCATATCTCCATAGGGAGCGTTTCCTCTTCACGGAGTCCGCCATGTTGCTCCACCATGTTTCTGCAGTGGCCCAGAACGGACAAACCAAACACTGGTTATTTAGAGAGCCTGTCACGTTTTTACGTTACCTGAAGGCCACCAGAAACTGCGGTAACGTGAGCCGTAGAGTGCAAAACTGTGGTACCACCAGCCGCTGTCTGACTTCCGTTGCACCTAAAGTAGTGTTATTAAGGTAAAGATGGCCTCCGAGCGAGGCAAACGGCGTTACCACGGTTTTGCACTCGGCGGCTCACGTTACCACAGTCTTGAAAAGAGAGGAGTGAGCGGAGGGGTACTCAGTTGGTTGCAATCTGCAACCACATCACTAGATGCCACCAAATCCTACACACTAACCTTTAAAACACACTAGTTAAAATGTAGAATATAGTCGCTGCATTTTTTAAGTGTTATGTCGATTCTAAGGCAATGATCTTTTACGGTAAAATAATCAGCCTAACAAGTCACATTACAGCTTATATCCGTTATGTTTGCCAGCCAGCCTGAAAACTTTAACCCTTTTTTCTTCAACTTCACTGCTTCTGTAGACACTAATCTCTTCCTTTGTAGGACGTATACAGTATACAGTATACAGTATATAGCTGCCCTGCAACAGATATTACAAAGTAATGAATTCAGAAACCCCCAAAGTGCACAATAACAAGCCTGGATCAGTGAACTTCACAGATAATGTGTCCTACTCTGGATTAAATCTGAACTTGTTCATCACTTCAGTAGCAGCTCATGTCCAGGGAGACTTGTGTGAATTTTTATCTCAGGTGTTGTGTGGCTGTTTTGCGGTTTACCTCCTCGATTCCAGTCACCGGAGGACCCGGCGCCGCCGCCGCTGCCGTCATCTTCAGTCATTCCGAGGAGCACATTAGCAACCTGCAGGACAATGCCGTCAACAAAGTCCCGCGGGAGAGCAGCGCAGTTTCGAACCATTTCAACCTTGTCTCTGGGCTGGAACCCCACTCCCCAGCTGCTGTCGGGGGTCCTGTCAGTGTCTTCGTTCCCATGGCAACAGTGCCCGTCATTTCTGATGTCTGACCTTTGAACTGTGCCCCCAGAGGCGGTCTGACGGCTCTGGATGTAACGAGCTCTCCGCTGCTCTGCCTCTGCCTCGTCACATAGCTGGTAGTTTCTCGACTTTCCCACCAGACACACCTGCAGAAAAAGGACCTGAATGTCAGGGCGACTCCCATGGGTGCTGAGGCTCAAGAGAGTAGAAGAGAAACTCAAAAGAAGGTATACAAATCCTCAATATGGGACTATGGACAAAACAAACCTATAATAATTTTGGATACATGTGCTGATGTTTGGGAAGCTTTTGCTTTTATGTACAAACTGATTATGACGGATCATTAAAAGCCCAGTAAATACTCGCTTGTTGTTATTGTGTGTCCACGTGTATTGAAGCCATTAATGGCTGCCAGCTGTGAAGGAAACGTCCCTTTGGGGACGATAAAGACTTGATTTATTCCTGTCTGTCTGTGCTAAATGAGGCTCAGGTGGAGAGGAGGCAGGGACGCACAGCTGTGCCCGTTTGAAGAACAGGGATGTATTTTATGATAATTTTGCAGAGAATTCTAATGAGATTTTTTGATAAGAAAAATAAGTTCATGTTTTCTGCTTCATTGGAGAGTCACTGGAGAAAGATGGGAAACATCAGAGACGAAAAACAGACTTCACAGGTATGAGGTGCATCAGCTAATCAAGAAACCAGCATACTGCCTTAACGTTTTACCACCCTCTGATTCCAATGTGCAACATGTAGTATATTTATATCAACAGATTAGACTCATCTTTTCTGTTATTGTGATCGTTTTCAAAAAAGAAAGCCTGCCAGGTACAATGCACGGTAGAATATACAGCTGGAACCGTAATTATGCAGTGTTTTCTACTCTCTTTTCAAAGGTCTAACAATCAAAATAGTCCATTTGTTTTGTTATTTACGCTGACCAGCCCACTGGTAAAGTGTTAAAGGGGCACTCCTCCAATTGTACACATGAAATTTGAATTTATAGAGACAGAGCATAATTAAGTCCCGCCCACACCAGAGGGGAAAACAATTCATCGCCATACATTGACTTGTGTGAAGGTGCCTCCTTGTCACTTTCGTCTGCTAGCAAACAACAGAAACATGTCTAAAAGCTGCTGTGTGGTGGGGTTGCACTACCAGCAGGGTAAACAACCCAGAACTAAGTTTTTATAAGCTGCCGGTCCAAAAAACTGAGCCTTTAAGAAGACAAAAGTGAGGCATCAGCAGCGAGAATGGGAAAACTGAAGGATCCTGACACTCGGTATGCCGACGTGTGCAGCAAGCATTTTGTCCAAATGTCAGTTTTAGGCTGACTATATTTCTGTAAGTTAAAGCATTTTGACAGTATGCAACTTGTGTTATAGTGGAGTGAGGATGAATCAGAAAGCTAGGCAGTATTATGCTTGCAATTGCCTAACTACAGTAGCTGCAAGACATAGCTAACATTAGCTTGCTAATAGCTAACTTCATCATCATCATCATCCATCGTCATTTTAGTTATCAAGTGCACCCCTGGTAGACATAAAATAATCCTTTGACATGCTGAAATCGAATGTTTTTAGCTTGCTACAGGCATTTTGTTAGCCCTTGGTTGCATATTGTGGCGCCGATTGTTTCACCCTCCACTCAGTATGACGCGTTGCGCTCTGTCTCTATTGGTCATGTAAAGTACTACTCAGCCTGTGAAAACAGTTGTATAATGTTTTATGTGGCTCTAGAAGGAGCTTACCAAAGTCTATGTTATAAACTAGGGGTGTGGAGTTTGAAAGTTGTTATTAAGAAGGGTCTAACGACACTATCATGTTGCATTATGGGAAGTGTAGGAGCTAGAGTTTTTGCTGCATGACCCATACTAGGGACTAAAGGTCAGGATATAAATTTTGACCATTCTTTTTTAAGTTAAATTGTACTTTTTGACTTGTTTTGGAGTATACTGTACATTAAAAGAACAAATATTTAAAAAGATGTCAATCACACAATATGACAAATGTTTAGGTCACTGGTTCCCAACCTGGGGGTCCCGACCCCCACTAGGGGACACCAAAGCTTCACAGGGGTCGTGATGCCTTCTTGATTTTAAGGAATGTAAAATAACTTATTTTTTTTTAAATATATAGTTGGCCTATATCTCAGCATCTAAATTAAATTGTTAATTTTAAAGCTAAACTGAATTTGTAAAAAAGGAAGCCTATCAAGTATGTATGATGGTTAAAAATAAATAAAAAAGAAAACATAATACAGACAGAGAATTGCATTAAACATTCCTAAAAATAACATCTTTGATGTAATATTCACAAGAAATAATAAAAATTAATCTAAAATGCT
>CAKAOH010001856.1:0-33347 GCA_916701665.1 Sebastiscus tertius
ATTAAATAAAAAATAACTTCAACTGGAATTTAAAAACGTGTTTTGCTGCTCTCTGGCACAAAAGACAGGAACTGCAGTTATTTCATGATGGTTACTGCTGTCGGTTGTGCCGACAACACAACATTAAACTTAAAAATAAAAAATTATTAAAAATGTGAAAATAAAAAAATAAAAATAAAAAATAAAAAATAAATATGAAAAATAAATACAAAATAAAAATTAAAAATAGAAAAAAAAAATAAAAAAAAATAAAAATAGAATTATTCAAAGATTGTTTAGGGACCCCAGTATGCAGAAATATTCAAACACATCATTTTAGATTAGGTGAAAAATAACACATTTTTGCTGCATTCAAAAAACTGCATGTGATTATCATAAAGTGCATGCCTGTAAAGGGGAGAATCGTGGGTACCCATAGACCTTCGGAGCGTATGCTAGTGTGACATGGTTTACACCAATGCATTCCTTAGGTTTTCTATTTTCATATGATACCAATATCTTCACTCTAGCTCTAAAACCTAAGCCTGCTACAGCCTCTGAAAGACAGTAAAATCGGCCGAGGGCACTGCGCCCTCAAGGAGTGGAAGAGGTTAAGACAAAGTGTCCAGTTATGTTCAATAGTAGGGAACTAGAAATGTGCTATGAAAGTTTATTGCAGGTTTTACAAACTCTTTCTGTGTAATTGAGGTACGAGAGGACTAACGAACAGATTTAAATCTAGCCTTGATGATATCATCTAATTTATGGGACGCTTTTATCCAAAGCATCCATTAGAGACAAAACTACTAACCCTGTTCTGAAAAACAATATTTCAGAACAGCGAATTTAGCATTAGAGCATCAGTGTGAACTCTTGCTGCAGCATGAGGGGGACACAAGCTAATAGTTAAGTATTTAAATGATACTAACATTTGTCCATGATTCTCTTCGCAGCCCTGTGGGACTTTGACACGCTGGAGCTCGATGCGTCCTTGTTGTGTCCCGGCAGGAGAGACTCGTCCTGCGCTCACTGGGATCACACGGTGCAGCTGTTTGTCTGCTGTGATCCTCTCGGCCAGTACTGCAACACGGAGCTGGGCCGATGGATCACTGCCTTCCGCAGGTAAGACATTGATGTAAAACACTCTGATGGCTTGAATACAAAAGATGATCATAATAATTACTATTCATATCAGTAATCTACAGCTTTTGTGGAATAAATAAGCTACTGTGGGTTTTTTTTTAAATCTTAGATGCATAATAAATCAATAGATTAAAATATTGAATCGATCTCGAGACTCGTGGGTATCCATAGAACTCATTTTCATTCATTTATCTTGAGGTCAGAGGCCAAAGGACAACTTTGAAAATGGCCATGCCAGTTTTTCCTCGTCAAAATTGAGTGCAAGTTTGGAGCGTTATTTAAACTCCTTTGCAACAAGCTAGTATTACATGGTTGGTACCGATGGATTCCTCAGGTTTTCTAGTTTCATATGATGTTGATATGATGTATCTTCACTCCAGCTTTAAAACTGAGCCTGCTACAACCTCCGATAGATCCATTGCCTTGATGCGTTAAAGAAATCAGTGGCTTAGTTGAAAATGAACATGAACAGAAAAGCTATCAAAATTAGAGACCGAAGATTAAAAGATTTTGTTTTACAAGTGTTTATCTGATGTAATCATCACATACAAATACACGGAGAGAAATTTTTTGGCACATGTGTACTGAAAACTAACACAACCTACAGTATAGTAACAGTCTGTTGAGTTATTATAAGACACTGGAAGGAAACTGTCTCCTCTGTGACTATGTGAGCCTGTAATAGTCATGTTTCCCTTTGTTGTCGTTTTATTTTTGTTTATTCCTTATTCCAGGAAGAATAAAAAAATAACGTAATGTTATTTTATCTGATATGTGTGATATGACTGTAACTATGTGTATGTGTGTTATTTTGGCAGAGGTACTGGGCGCTGGCTGACAGACGTGTCCCCTCTGATTCCCCTGCTGGACAGCAACAAATGCACCCTCACCATGAAGACAGTCCCGTGGGCGATGCCGTGGGTCGTCTCCCTCAACCTCAGATTCAGTGGCAGCAGTCGGACAGGTATAAACTGTCATAACGCTGAGCCCACATTCAAAAACTGTCATGATGTTTGTGAGTATACTGAGCAGGTAGTATAATGGGGCAGTACCGCTTTAGGTGAAAGAGACGGATGTATGTTGGTGGCCTGAACACAAGGGAAAGTTAGTTAGTTTGACCCATTGAGTTGGCTCGCTCATAAACACAGTCAGCAGCAGTGACACACAGCTCATAGAGGCAATTAAGGTACTTTAAAACACTTCAAGATTCAGTGTGACTCACACTTCAACGATATCATTATCTTCGATGCACATCACGAATAAAGATCCATAAATCTGGTTATAAATCATAGAAAAAAAGGACGTGATCCAGAACTTGCATGAGAATCTTCACGTTTTTAAGTTTTTTTTTTAGTATTTAAGTAATCCAGTGATAGTTGTCTGTACATCCATGGGTACATTGCAAACAGGAACTGACAATAGTTAATTCCGTATACTTTTAATGGTGACAGTTTGTCAAAATGTAAACAAATATAATCTAAAAAGACGGGGCTCAAATTGTAGCCCACAGCTGACTTACTTCCTGTTTACATCCTCCGAATCCACCAGCGTTTCTCAGAATCAGAAATACTTTATTGATCCAGGGGGGGAATTGGGACGTTACAGTTGCTCTTATATCAAAGCATAAAGAAATTAAAAAAAAAACAGAAATAAACGAGTATGTAACATGTAAATTATGAACATAATGCTACAATAAAGAACACAATATATGTAGAGAAATAGAAATAAATAATAGAAATAAGAAATTATGTACAAAAATGTGCCTCACACACATAACCACAGTGTAACTAAGTAAATAAATAATATGTAAAGTTTAAGTAATTTACAGAAAATGTACTATATAACAATATACAGTATATATATTGATATTTCAATATAAAATTACATATAAGATGATAAAAAAAGTGCCATATAGTATAACCCACTTTCACTCTCACCTCTAACCATTGCATTGGTTGGTGTTCACAAAGTTCATGGTTTGATTTGACACATCACAGTAGTGTCACAAAAACCCCAATACAGCCACAATGAAAGCCTCACAGTTCTATTTTTAAATTAATATAAAGTCAGTTGCATGAACAAAACTAAGTATAACATCATCTCATCAACCACGGCATCGCAGTTTTTAACACTGTCTATCACTCACCCTTTTTGCAGAAGTGCTGAGATAAGCAGCATTTTAACAGCTACAACACGGAGCTAAAACTATGTGCATGATGACACTGTTGTTTGTAGCACCCTTGTTGTCAAAGCTAACACCAGCTGTGGGGTTTTTTTAACACCAAATTCACAACAATGTCACGCTCAGATCTGATCTCTCCCACTGTGAGAACGGAGAGCATTTTCTGTCCATTTTCTCTCACTGGAGCAGGAGCCTCTCTGCAGGAAGGAGCAGTGTCTCTGTAAATAGTTACTGGAAGATGTCTGGGTAAAAATGACACTCACAGCAAAAATAATGCTTTTAGTTCCTGGAAATACTTTGACTCAGCTTCCTTAAAAAACAAAAGAAGAAAAATACAGTCTGTATGATTATGACGCAGAGGACGGTTGGGAATAAACAGGAGCCTGTCGGGCAGGATTAGAGACAGGATACCATTTCTTTTTGACCTTTTTTGTTATGAAATGTAGCTATATGCACATTTTTTGCCAAATAATATTACAGCACTTGACTTGTTTTCACTGTTCACACACAGAAATCTCCAAGAAGCTCAACAGAACTTATTTACTGATTCGTTTACTCCAAAAATTGGAACAGAAAATCTAACATAAAATGAAAATTATAGAAACATTTTTGACAACATTAGTTACTTTGCAGATTCAGATTGATACAAATATTATCACCAAATAAATGTATTATTATTATTGATTAAAGATAAGACTTTATTGATTCCTCTGTGAAATTCACAAGCTACCCGGCAGTGTATATCGTAAAAGAAGTCCCACCTTTACCAGCTGCTAAAGCGATCTGTATATTTGTGTATTAATAATCCAATAACACGATGTGTTGCAGATAATAGTGCAGAGAAGCTCCGCCCCTACAGAGTGATGCCACTGTACAGCGGGGGAACCTTCGACAAAAACTACAACAAGAGATACCAGCCAACCAAAGTCTCCGTCCCGCCGTCGATCAAAAAGGTAACCGATCCGACGCCAACCACTAATCATTTAAAGGTCCCATATCGTGCTCATTTTCAGGTTGATAATTGTATTTTGTGTTTCTACTAGAACATGTTTACATGCTGTAATATAAAAAAAAAAAAAACTTTATTTTCCTCGTACTGTCTACCTGAATATACCTGTATTTACCCTCTGTCTGAAATGCTCCGTTTTAGTGCATTTCAACAGAATTGTGTTGCTAGGCAACAGCTTGGGTCCATGTTTACTTCCTGTCAGCTGATGTTATTAACATACACTGCAACAGGAAATAAACTGGGACACATTTAGAATATTTACGTATAAAACCGCGTAATGGTCTAAATATTGTATATTTGTGACATCACAAATGGACAGAAATCCAAACGGCTTGTTTGAAACGCACAATTTCTGAATACGGGCTGTGTGTATTTCTCCGCATATTGAGCGTTTTGATAGTTTAACAGTATTTATAAAGCACTAAAACCTGCTTTATAACATAAAAGACATTAAAATCTCACTTTTTACAATATGGGACCTTTAAAGAGCATCCTGTTTCTCAGCTGCTGTGTGTGTGTGTCTGTTCTCAGGTGGAGCTGTACGCCGTCATCACGGCCCACGGCTACGATGACAACAAGTGTGGAGAATTTTGCATCACGTCCCACCACTTCTTGATCAACGGCGTTTTCAACAACACACTCACGTTCGATTCTGCAGGTGAGAAATGTGTGAAGGAACATTTACCGGAGGTAGTTGACCAAACGATTCCTACTTCAAGGTCCATTTCTAGTAGCTGTTGTGGAGCTTTTGATCACATCCCACCATTTTCATCATCAGGATCACCTCTGGGCTGCACTCTGCGGGTGAAAGAGGGCGCGGTACCAAACGAACACGGCACGTGGCTGTACGGGCGAGCAGGCTGGTGTGATGGACTACAGGTCGACCCCTGGAGGACCGATATCACCAAACAGGTACGGCCCTACGACCCCAAACATTATCATTTGATCCTAATTACATTATCGATCTCAAACATTTTCATTTTGTCTACAATAGTTGTTGTTTAATTACTTTGCACGGCAGCTGTATTCTCACAATATCACACCAAATCCATCTTGTCAGGCTTCAAGTAATTGCGTTTATGTCCGATCAGCGTAATGTGAGGAGCTATTGGCGACAACGGGCGCGGTTTAGGTGTGTGTGAGACGCGACACCGAGTGGTGACTGTTCTAAACAAGTCTTTTGCAGGTCTTTTGCAGATCACAACCATCTGAGTGATGTGTGATTATGGTTACAATGTCATCATCGTTGGCCCGATAAAGATATCCGTGAGATGGAGATGCTTCTTTGATTGTGTGGATTTCTTTCTGCTTCTGTTCTCTTCCAGCTGAACATGAGCGCGTTTCAATCCAACACCGTCATCTACTACGGCTTGTTCGAAGGGAAGGATCCGAATCCATCTAGGGACCCCGGATACATCATCATGTCTTCTTTTCTTGTCTTTTACAAATGATGCCGTCCTGTAAAACTGGACATTTTTAATTAATGATTGTGTTTCTGTGAATGTACAATCAAAGTCAAAGATTAAATTTTTATTTTTCCTACTGCTTTCACTGACTGTTTCCATCACTCTTGCTCCTGTTTCATTAACCTGCACAGACAGGAGGTAACCTTTCGGCTTGTAAATGATAAAAAACAGCACAAATGTAACATATCACCTGCCACGCTCGCCCAGCACGACCATGCATTTGCATTTTTCTCAAGATGTTAACCCTAAAGTCAACAAGAAGAAGCCTTGCTGCTAAAGAGGCTCTCCATTGGCTTTTTACGCCTCAAGCTGAAGATGCGTTGTTCTGCGAGCAGCAGCATCTCCTCACTAATTACATGTAATCATGTCCAACTTGAAACTTTGAAGTGAACAAAGTGTTTCTCAGTGAGTCATCTTCCTGTTGTGCTTCTAATGGGATGTGATTCCTCTTTACATCAACAGCAGAAGACGTGCTTCTTACAGCTGTTTTGTTCTTTTCTTTTATTAGACAGTTGTGTAGTGAGGATGGGCCGGCTGCCAACTTGCTGTTGCAAGCATAGCTACAATAGCAGCTATTTATTACCGGCCGCAACAGCATTGTGTGGCTGGTGTTGTTTTCATCTTGTTAGTCGTTCAAAGATGGGTGTAGTCTGAGTAAGAGCGCCGGTAGTAGCGAGGTAGGAAGTGTGGAAGGGGCCATTGTCGAATGATTACTTCACACCTCGAAAAATGCCCAAGCGTCAGAAGAAAGAAGCCTATTAAGTATGTATGATTGTTAAAAATTAATAAGATACATATTACAGACAGAATTGTATTTAACGTCATTAAAAATAACAGGAAAACTCATCTCAGATACAATATCCCCATCTGCTCAAAATTCATCCAAATCGCTCCTTTTACACAAACTTCCTGCAGTTATTGCGTTTACTATTCTGGTTAATTGTACGGCTTATAAGTTGTTCTGTACTGTTATTGTTATGCATTGAATATAATATTGAATATCCATAAAATATGTCATTCAGTCAGGCGTCGTCAGTTTACGCAATGATAGAAAAGGGGTCTCTTAAGAATAAAGTTTGGGAACCACTGATTTAGCTGATTGACGCTTTGGTCCAAAGCGACTTAAAATAATGGCATTCAATGTCCAGCGCATGAAATTATCAGTTTATTTGCTTTGGTTTTTCCTTTAATGACATTTCACAGTATTAAAAAACATAAACATAAAAAAACTTTAAGTAAACAGACATTAAGTAAAAAAAAAAAAATACATCATTATTTCATACAAAAGGGTTACTTTTTATGAATAGAAAGGTTAGTGGTTACAAAGTTTTGTTTTATTTTTAACAGAACTGTTCCACAGTGTGTAAGTAACATCAGGCATAACAATCTCTGCATTAGCTTAGCTTTGGTTTACACAATTAATACACAAATCCCTCTGGCCAACAAAATAAACAAAACATTTAATAGTACTTAGCCTAGTGAACGATTTTAAACTTTTACTCCATTTTAGGCCAGTTTTGGTTTAATGATGCCTCTGTTTATTATCCCTATCCGTGTAGAAGTAGCTACAAGTACAATACTAAGGCGCTGACGTTGTGAAGTGAACCTCGTGGTAAAGTCACAGCGAAATGTTTTATTCGTGACTGCAGGTCCGTGTTAGACCTTGACGCAGGTTTCTCTGCAGCTCTTCTCAGTCTGAAACTGGTTGGTGTTTCCTAGACAGCCGCCGAACCAGAACTGAGCGCAGGAATTAGCTATGGCGTCGTAGTACCACTTCACCACGTAGTCCCGGCACGGTCCTGGATCCAGCATGTGGCTGCAGGGCTCCGCTGGAGACAACAAAAAACAAGAAGTGTCAAATTTTAGCCTGCTAACATGTGATAATTAGCACTAAATACAAAGTAGAGCTAAGAACGATGGAAATGTCAATAGTTTTGCAGGTATAAAATTCCAATTTTGATCTGATGATGACACTACAGGAAAAGTCAGAGGTTCACCAAAGTTATTACAGTTCATCGTGAGGGGAACATGAATGGGCGTACCAAATTTCATGGCAATCCATCAAATAGTTATTGAGATATTTCACTCAAAACCACGAATGTGAATCTCACGGTGGCGCTAGAAGAAAAGTCAGGGATCACCAAAGTCAGTAGGACGTCTTTTTTCCTTAATTGAGATTGATTTTTAACATTTAAACCAATAATTTCTTCATCCTACAATCTCTTCAGCAGTTACCTGATTCATAGGTGTCAGGAGGCAGCAGTGGAGGAGTCGTAGGCGTCGGCAGCTGTGTCGTCTCCTCAGGCGGGGCCTTCAGAGTAGGACCCGCCGGCCCGATGGCTCCCGTCATCACCATGTTGTTTTTGGGGTCCTTCATGTCAAACTGTCGGTGGAACTCTGTGACGGGTCTGAAGGGTTCCCTGTCGAAGAATGGAAATCTCTGAGTCTCTGAGGCGCTTCTGTCGTCCGTCTTGGGTCTCTGTGGAATGATGGGTTCTCTGACGGGTTGTGGCGATGGAGGGCCGGGCTGTAACAGAGCAGAGAGTGTTTTAATCTACTGTACCTTTATTTATCCAGGTAAAATAATACAAACGTAATGTTATAACACCTGAGACAACCAATTTCTGATTCTTACAAACAGTCCCTTTAAACTGTTGTAACTCGGCCTATGTTGACAAAGAAGGTAGAAAAAAAAACATTTGTTCTTCTCACCATTTTCTGAACTCTCCTGAAGTCTCCTGTGAAGGTGGGGGTGTCGGTATCGGTCCTATATGGAGGTTCTCGAGCGTTGCTGGAGACCTCGGGGATTCCTGGAGGCAGTCTGGAGCTCGGGACAGAGCTGAACAAACGTCTTTCTCCGTCCTCACAGATACGACCCAGCAGTTTTCTCTCCAGAGCTGCAACACCAGAAGACCAAATCGGTAAATGTACAGTTATGTGCTGCTCTGTGTAGCTTAAGTGCAGTCATAGTTTGAATGTGAGCAGTTTGGGGTATCTTGCTCATGAGCACCAAGGTAGTAGATGTTCTAGAAGATTGATTTTCCCAGACTCACATCCAAGCTATGTGTGTTTAGAGGACAAAGCAGTGCAGTGTCTTATCCATTTAAAGCTGCTCGAGGGACTGTTACTTATTGCTGCCACCAAGTACTTGATGTGCAGCCTAAATCTTGTCTTCTTAGTTTGCAGTGGAACTACTTTCTGGTGAAGAAATAGTCCCTACTCTTTAGATTATCCAGATAAACAGTGACACTATTTTCGTAAAGAGGGGTTACGGTTACATTTTTAATTTTCCAAAGATTCACCTCCATTATATTGGGGTGAATGTAGAAATCTCACAGATAGACAGACAGTGGTGGAAAGTAACTAAGTAAATCTACTCAAGTATAATTCTAAGGTACTTAACTTGAGTATTTCCATTTTCTGCTACTTTATACTTCTACTACACTACAGTTTAGAGGCAAATATTTACTTTTTACTCCACTACTACCTTTAGTTACTTTGCAGATTCAGATAAATAATATAAGATATCAGTGTATATAGTTAAAAAAATAATAATAAGCCCCACCGTTACCAGCTGCACTATTGAAGTGATGAACACATTAATGCATCAATCATTATAATTCAATAATATAATATATATAATTCTGAAATGGGCCATTCTACATAATCAGTACTTTTGATATTTAAGGTATATTTTGATGCTAATACTTTTGTACTTTTACTTAAGCACTTTTTTTTAATGCAGGACTTGTAACTATAACTACTATTTTACACTGTGCAATTACTACTTTTATTTAAGTAAAAGATCTGTATACTTTTCCATCTCTGCAGATACTAGATATTTCAAAATCTGGGCAAATAAAACCAAAACTATTTGCACAGTTAGATACCACTAGTGATGAATCATATGGAACAATATTATAGGTCAATAGGTACAGCTCTTTACATTAATATATACTGTATATAGGCAAATTTCTTGTTTGTATCCTTGTGTGATTCTGATGTGATCATGAGAACGGCTCACCAGGAAGTGCTTTGAATTCATCGATCAGGTACAGGTGTTCGCTGTCGGGGTCAGAAGCCATGAGGTTGAGCTCCTTCTTGAACTCCTCGTACAGAGGATCGCTCTCATTCACAACCCCGATCACAAACATCTCGATGTTGCTCCCTTGAGCTTCTGACACGGCGCTCTCCAGACTGACCGCGTCTCTTTTGTCGGCCTGCCCGTCCGTGATGATGATGGCCACCTTCCTCACACCTGCCCGCGCCGCCTTGAACACCTGGTTGGCCTGTTGGATGGCACTGCCCGTGAACGTGCCCTCGCCCAGGTAGGTCATGGAGCGCACCACAGACTTGATCTCATCACGACTGGCTTCCTGTCTGAGGCTGACCAACACCAGGTTGATGTGGCTGTAGAGGACGACACCCACCCGCGTGGTGTCCCGGCTGACCGAGGCTCGGTCGATCAGGGAGTTTACAAAGTCTTTGATCACGTTGAAGTTGTCCGGGCCGACGCTCTCAGAGCTGTCGATCACAAAAACCAGCTCCAATGGGGTTTGGCGGCACGTCACTCCACAACCTAATGAAACAGAGAGACAGAGAGGTTATAGACATCAAATAATGACAAACAAATCAAAATGTGATTCTCTGATTACTTACTGCATATGGATCTCACTATTTGGATGATTTCTTCCCTCTGAGAAAGACAGAGAACTGAGTTTGTCACTGAGTTATAGTAAAGAAATGAATCAGTGATTATGAGGGTAAAGTAGCTTTCAGCTTTAATTTGAGGGCATTTAAATCCAGATTAGTCTCTGACTTGTATACAGATTCCTACACCCTCAAACATCCATCCATCCATTTTGGGACCAGGCCACGGTGGCAGCAGGCTAAGTAAAGTAATCCAGAAGTCGCTCTCCCCAGCTACATTTTCCAGCTCCTCCTGGGGGATCTCGAGGCTTTCCCAAACCAGATGAGATCTCTCCAGCATATTCTGGGTCTACACCTGGGTGTCCTATCATTTGGAAGTGCCTAGAAAACCTCCAAAGGGGGGCGCCCTGGAGACATCCTGATCAGATGCCTGAACCACCTCATCTAGCCCGTTTCTACTCCGAGCTCCCTCTGGATGTCTGAGCTCCTTACCCCTATCTTTAAGGCTGAGCCCAGCCTCCTATAGTCAAATTAATAGCTATTTCAGGAAAGAAAATTACTTTCTTTGAGGAAAGGGATAGGAGAGGGATTATATATAACTAGAATTACGCCCTCGCGGTTGTATGCCTCCGCCAACCAGTCAAGTTGCAGTTTACATCCATGTCTGTCTGTTTTATTGTATTAGAGGTCACAGTGACCTTTGACCACCATCTAGTCAGTTCCTTGAGTCCAAGTGGACATTTGTGTGAAATTTGAAGAAATCTGCTCACGGTGTTCCTGAGATATCATGAGAATGAGACAGACATGAGGTCACAGTGACCTTGACCTTTGACCACCAAATTCTAATCAGTTCCTCTTTGAGTCCAAGTGGACGTTCGTGCCGAATTTGAAGAAATTACCTTTAGGCGTGCCTGAGATATAGCGTTCACAAGAATGGGACGTATGGACGGACTCCGGCGTGGAGGCATAAAAAAAGGGCTACCTCCGCTGTTCATCTGACGTGGATGTGAACACCTTCAAATTAAAGCTGAAAGACAGCCAATGTGCTGAAGTACAGGACCTAAATAATGCAAAAACACACCAACGTCCCAGTGTTGCTGACTGCTCTGCATGATTTTCAGTGTAACGAGTGATGCTCTATACTTACTGTAAGTCCCGGCTCTCCCTTTTGTCCCACTCGACCCTGTGACGTGAAAGAGATCATCATTTATTAGCTGTTCACATATTTAGAGATTTACTTAAATCACTCTAAAACTAAAACTAAATCCAGTACCAAAGATCCCATGGCTCCGGCCTCTCCAGCTTCTCCTCTGTCTCCTTTTTTGCCTTTTTCACCTCTGAACCCTCGATCCCCCTGCAAGAGGAAAGACACAGTCGTCTTGAATCACACAGTCGGCCACTGACATCATTTCATGCAGTTTTTCTAGGTTTACTGTCACTTCATATTTCATGTTCATAACTCAGGATCCCTCTGCTGACATTATGTTGTTACCTTGTCCCCCTGCAGACCTTGTCCAGGAGGCCCTCTGGGACCGGGGATCCCCTGAAATCCAGACTCCCCCTGGAAACACGGAGCACAGTCCATGTCAAGGAGAACAACAAGATGAAGGTAATGGAAAGTTTCTCTCATCTGACTTTTAGCATGTGGGCCTGCGGGCATCTAGACTAAATGGGTTTCTACGCCTAAACAGAACAGTAAAGTCATTTTAACAGAGATAAAACAGCTACTATTTTGTTAGCATTCAACAAAAACATGAGTTTTAGCCTTTGGGAGACTCATGGGATGTGACTCAGGTACCTTTAAAAAAATAAAAACTCTTGTGAAAGGGGTTATTATTGAACACACATTTTACTGTCTAGTACAGCAGCAGACTATGGACAAAAACTTCCACAAAACATCTTGATGCTGATTCAGTTTTATATTTGAGTCGAAACCCCAGAACATTGCTCACCAATCAATGAAAAAAACAAATTTTTCTGCTTTACAAAAACAGATTATTGACACTCCGGTGAGTCCAGTCAGGTGACAATTTCCATTCATAAACTGCCTAATATTTCAAGAGTTTTATTTGCCATTTGCACCTATTATAAGTACAATTTACACCGAGTCAGCTTTAAGAAAAGAGAAAGTAGAAAAGGCACAAGGTAATTACAGTAAAAATAAGTTGCACATTCAACTCAACACAATAAATAAATAAATTATTAAAACATAAAACACCCTCAGTGTAGTCAGTAAGTAAACTAAACTACCCTCTGCATAGGAACGCTACCCCAGAATACAAATATTCAGTATATAGTATATGCTCCATGACCATATTAAAAGAACTTGTAGCTCTCATAAAAATATATTTTTTTAATAAAGCTTGTTATTGACTGATCAAACTTTTAGAGTCTGACAGCTGACAGTGTTACTGTACCTTTTGTCCTTGGATGCCCTCTCCAGGTAACCCCTGTGCACCAGGTGGTCCCCTTTGGCCAACTGAACCCTGCAGGAAAATAAATCAGTGTCTTTCTGGATACAACATGAATTTAAAGGGTATAAAATGTATAGTTTTAAAAAAACAAAAAACCACAACAAGCCATTATTTTGAACAGGACAGATTACCTTAGCACCAATTATGCCAATTCCTGCTGGCCCAGCAGGTCCAGCCGGTCCAGGCAAGCCTCTGTCTCCCTGAACAGGAAATATATTATAAGTTATAACAAAAAACGCATAGATATCTGTCCTTAATCACAGTAATCTAGGGCTAGTAATCAGGCCCATCTCAGCTATAAACCCAAAGATGGGAACGCACAAATCAACAATCAACACAGCAAGAAAAAACACCTGTAATAACAAAATATTTTTTTTTTATTTCCTGGATTATCCATTGTCATGTTATACATTTCTTTATTTCACAGGGAAATGCATGTTTTGGACAAATATCAGAAAAAAAACACATTTTTTTTGAGTAAAACGTTTCTCTAAATCATCTTCTTATCTCTAAATGTTATCTCCTGACACTACATGATGTAAATATACTATATACAGTATAAAGTATATAGAAAAAATAAACAAAACTAGCACTACTGAAAATAAAACTGTACACTGTCCTTGTTTTATTTTTCCCCGAGGTGAACTTTTACCTTTGGTCCAGGTAAACCGACGCCTTCTGATCCGGTCTCTCCTATCAGACCAGGAGGCCCCGGCAGTCCCTAAAGAAAGACACTGTGTGTAAAATAATCACACAATACGAGGTGTAAAGTGATAAAGGGGGTCGTGATGGAGGTTGATACTCACTGTGAGGCCGGGGAAACCGTCACCTTTAGGGCCAGGTGTCCCAGCCGGCCCTGGAGACCCTCTGTCCCCCTACAAACCAAAACACAACACTTTTATATCAGTACTTTTCATTGGTTTTCATCAGTGAGGAGGAGTAAACCTGAACTCACCTTGGGTCCAGGTAAACCCGTCCCCGGCTCTCCCACGGCTCCAGCTGGACCCCGTTGGCCCAGTTCTCCCTGACAAAGAAAAAGAAACAGAAGTAGGTGAGTTGTTGCTGTTGACAGTAACAGTTTGTTTGCACCACGTGGGCTTATTGTACCGTACCTTGGCACCAGCTATACCCCTCCCTGGTGGTCCAGTTGCACCTGGTGGCCCCATATTTCCTGGATCACCCTGAAAAAGAAAACACTTGTCAGACTAGACAAAGCAACAAGGAGGGACTCACACCTGCAGTTTCATTATAAAAACAGTTTTAGGTTTAAAATCATAATAAAGTATGAATATAACTCATTCCCGAAGACTCGGTCGCAGCAGATTTTATTTGGGATGCCAAATACATTTTCTTCCATCATCTTTCGTTTAACATTTCTATCTGCAGTTCACCTTTGAGCCACATGAGGGAGCCTGAATGTTCGTATTGATCTGATAATTGTAGCCTATTTATAACACTGAGTCTGATATGAAAGGCTAGCGTACGTTCTGTTTGTTTTACTGATGAGAGGAGAGCCTGTTGACTCCACCTAAATGCATTTATTTGGTCTCATTTATTAAGTATTTAACATGTGTATATGTTTTCAATAACATGCAAGAAATTAAGTTGTGATTTATCAAACGTATATCTCTTCAGTCTACAGTATATGTGTTTATCAGGGCTTGATCGATGATAAGGTTAATGTATAAAGAAATTCCATTACATAAGTATTTTAAAGAAGTTAGACCATTATTTGAATATATTTTGGTGTATTTATTAATAATCTAATGTCCAGTTATTCCAAAATACACTGTTACATTTACAGTTATTGTCAGCTTTGATAATAACATTTATTTTCTAACGGTATCTTGCATCTTTGTTGATTTGTCCAGCACATATACTGCTGAGCAGCTCAATCTATAATAATGTATTACATTTTATTTGTTGATAATATTTTGTATTAATAATTGGAATCTGCAAAGTAAACTAAAGTAGTAACTAAATTTGTGAAATAAATGTAGTGGAGTACAGTAGAAGTATGAAGTAGCATAAAAAGTACCTCAAAATTGTACTTCAGTACAGTACTAGAGTACGCATGCTTAGTTACTTTTCACAATACTGCCGCCACATCTAGAGATGTGGCGGCAGTATTTGAAGCTGGTAACACGACTGTGTAAAATAGTTATATGACATTTTCACATACAGTAAAATGCCTCTTTTTGTATCTTCTTACCTTTGACCCCATCGGCCCCACAGGACCGACGGCACCTGGCTGTCCTCTGGTCCCCCTGTCCCCTCTGTCTCCCTGCCAAAATAACACAAAACTGTTGCTCATACTCCTCCAAAAAATCCTCTGAATTAAGCTTTTAGATTATCACTTCATGGATTATTTATACATAGTCTTTCTATACGCATTAACTGTGAAAAATGTGCGTTACCTTCCCTCCAGGTGTGCCTTTACCCGGAGCACCGTCGGGTCCCCTGGGCCCCGGTAACCCAATGTCACCCTGCCGTCATTTGAAAACAGTCAATGAAGCAGCAGACTATATATACAGTATATTAATATATTATATTTATGAGAAAACAGGTTTAGGTTATGATGTTACCTTTTGTCCTGGGACTCCATCCTCTCCTGTCTCACCTGGGATACCTGGTAACCCCTCGGACCCCGCGTCACCCTGAGAGAGGAGAGCAAGGCACATCAGAGAATGAAGTAAATATACTGAACCAAAGTATGAAAGCAATATTGAGATTACCAAATCATCATCAAAGTCACTCTAGGATCACATTGGACTGACTCTGACCTTTAACCTTCTCACAGCTTCTTGTAAAGTCAATGATTTAGGGATTAAAAAGGATTGTTTATTGTAATTTACGCAACTAGTCTGAACAAGAGCATCAACTAAATGGCAAGATTATTTCTGCTGCTTTACATTTAGTTGATGATCTCTTCTATCTACTATTCAACTTTAAAAATACAATTTGACATTTTGAGATATACGCTTATTCCCTTGTTTGCCAAGACACTAATTTAGCCGGGCTTTCTCTAAAGTTAAAGAGACAGTGGGTAGGATTTGGCGACATCTAGTGGCGTGGATGCAGATTGCAACCAAGTGAGTACCTCTGAGCTCACTCCTCCCTTTCCAAGACTGCGGTAACGTAAGCCGCAGCGTGCAAAACCGTGGTAACGCCGTTCACCTCGCTTAGAGGCCATCCTTACCATAATAACACTACTTTAGGTGCAATGGAAGTCAGACGATGCACTCCGCGGCTCATTCACAAGCGTGTTAGAGAATTACGGTGGCCTTCTGGTAACGTAAAAATGCTCTTGTTAGGGCCAGTGTTTGGTTTGTCCGTTCTGGGTTACTGTAGAGACATGGCGGACTCAATGAAGAATATTTTATTCCATTTCTGCTCATAGAGCCCCCAAAATATTTCACACAGTTCCTTTAAAAAAACAAAATATACCAGCATCTTTAAAGCTCACTAACTAAAATGTAGCTAAGCTAACTGTCATATTTAGCATTTAAAGGAAACTATAGAGTGATAAGTGAGTAGTACAGTAGTGTCTAGAGGACTTACCTTTGGTCCTGGCTCTCCAACACCTCTCTCACCCGTCAGTCCAGGCTCACCTGTGAGGCCCTGATTCCCCTGAAAACAACATTCACACAGTCAGAGGGATATTCAGTGAAATTAAGGACACAGAAAATGAAAAATGAACCTTAAATGAACCAGAGCTAAATGTGAAATGAATGTGTCTCCGATTATAAGTCTACCAATAGCAGCCTCTCTGTGATGAGACAGATTCAAACTCTCAGGCGTTTGATTGACAAGCCAGCTGTTGTTTCATGGGCGTAAAATATGCGAAACAATTTCGATGCAATCAGACAGAGAATCAGCAGACTGTCAATCACAATTAGCCGGTGAATTTCTGTCTCTGGGACAAACATCCTGTTAGTTAATGGACGCCAACTCCCCTCATCTCATTTTACCTTTGGTCCTGTTATTCCAATACCTGGAGCTCCTCTGAGGCCTGCAGGTCCAACTGGACCTTGATCGCCCTGCAAGACAGAAAACAAATCACACAGAGTGAAGTGAGCAGTTCTGAAACGCTGAAACCTTTCTGTACGATACGTTTGGTTATTTTGAGGTCGTTCTTTTCTAACCTGGTCAGAAAGTTGTGGAAGAAGTATTCAGATCCTTTACTTATGTAAAAGAGTATCTCAAATTTGTATCTACGTACAGTACTTGAGTAAATGTACTTAGTTACTTTCCACCACTGATCATGAACAACAGTCTGACATGCATTAATGCAGCTTTTACCTTTTCTCCTTGAAGTCCTAAACCAGGAGCACCAACTGGACCGAGCAACCCAGGCGGCCCTTGGTCTCCCTGAGAAAAGAAACACAGTAATCAGAGAGCCAGCTGGGTATCAGAGGATATGAGACGTGGGTGAGTACTCGAAGCACAGTAAGCACGTTGCAGTATCAGCAGACAGTTCCCTCAGGTTGAGTAAACATCTAACATATGTATATGTTACGAGTCTAATTTACCTTGTCACCTTTGACCCCGACGCCAGCAGGTCCACGATTGCCTCTCGGACCCCCGTACCCTCGATCACCCTAAAACAATAGACATCATCATACATAAACTTCACACATGTGCAGCATGTTTCATATGTGAAGTTTTGTGAAGGCCAATAATGTTTTGTAGCAATCAGTGAAACATTTTCTGGTTCTGATTTCTGGTTTTCTGATTCAGTTTGTTCTGCTTTCCACCTGCAGTGAACATTATCAGATGCATCTGCATATTGGTGTCGGCTCTAAGCGTCTCCATTATCTCCACTGTCAATATCCAGACTGCTACTCTGTCTATTTCAGCACTTCTTCTTTACGTAAATATTCACATAATATTAATTTTAACAGGGACGAGTACATAACATGGACCGACGCCACATAAATATAACTATTATACCCTGAGCTGGTCGGCAGGTCTCGTCCCTAGAAGGGCCTTTATACAATACATACAACACACATACACAACAATACCAAACACAAACAATAAAACAATAATAATACCATAAAGAAAATTGCAGGCCCCATACAGAGTATTGTATACTATTGTATAACTAAAATACTGACTATAACCTTTTACAACTGTCTAGAATCAGATTTATTTAAGTACATTTTCTCATACAAGGATGTTTGACGCATAACGGTCACAATAACCAAGTCAGAGAAAAAAAAGTGCTGCAAAGGAGAATTACAAATATTAAATAAAAATGTATGATACAAAATATGCAACTATTCGTAGTTGTATATCTCCACCAACTGGTCAAGTTGCAGTTTACATCCAAGTCTGTCCAAAATGTCACCTCAGTATGTTATCCTGTTAGACATTTGTGTCTTGAGTTATGGCCAAAAGCGTGTTTCGTGAGGTCACAGTGACCTTTGACCACCAAAATTCGACTCGCACTAATCCCACCAAAAAAACAAAGTTCATCCTTGAGTCTATGTAGACATTTGTGCCAAATTTGAGTTCCTGAGATAATCTTGTTCATGAGTATGGGACAGACGGACGGACAACTTGAAAGCATAATGCCTCCGGTAACGACTGCAGCCAGCGCGGAGGCATGCAAATGTATCTGTTTTAAAATGGAAAGCTGTACAGTGTTTAAAATGAAGAAGATTAAATTTGTAGATTTTGTGCAATAGGATAACTTTCATAAATTTCAGCACTGTGTGGTGGGCTCCTTCTAAATCATCGTAACCAAACACTTACGTTTTTATACCTCCGTGCCGGCGACAGCCATGGCTGGAGGCATTACTCGTGACTCAAGGATGAACTGTTTAGAATTTGGTGGTCAAAGGTCAAGGTTTGTGACCTCACAAAACACATTTTTGGCTATAACTCAAGAATTCTTATGCTGATTATGACAATTTTACACCAAATGTCTAACAGGATAAAATGATGAAGTGATGACATTTTGGACAGACATGGATGTAAACTGCAACTTGACTTGTTGGTGGAGGAATACAACCGTGAGGTGGTAATTCTCTTCAAATTGCAGCAACTGATGACAAGTTAAAGATGAATATATTCTTTATTTACTGTAGCACATTATTGAGAACTACTCCTTTAGCCTACACGTGGTTTAAAACTTGACCCACCTTCGGCCCTAGAAGCCCCTCTCCAGGTGGTCCGGGGTTTCCTTGTGTGCCGAGTGGTCCTGGGGGACCCTGGAACAAACAAACAAACAACTTTTAATAAAAGTCTAGACACGTGTGAAGAGACATCTTTAAGATAATGTGGATCTACATAAGACAGAATAAAGGTGCAGCGTTGTGCATGTTGTGTGCTCCAGGTGGCAGCACGGGGTTTGAAAATTGTTCCAAACTTCAATTCCCAGGAATCCTGGAAAATGGGACGTGAGTAAAGTTCACTGAACATGTTCATGTTTGACAACTTGGCCAGTTTTATACGATGCGTAAAAACAAAAGGAAACCAGATGGAAAAACTATCTTGCATATGTGATTTAGCTTTCTCTGGATGTTCACTCACCTCTCCGAAGTTTCATTTTCAACTCCTCAACCCTAAAAAGAGCTTTCAGTTGTGGGACGTAACTAAATACATTTACTCAAGTACTGTACTGAAGTACAATTTTGAGGTACTCATACTTTACTTGAGTAATTCCATTTTCTACAGTACTCCACTACAGATCAGAGGGAAATATTGTACTTGAACTATAGCTACTAGTTCCTTTGCAGACTGAGGATTTTACATATGATACACATGATCAACTTATAAAGTATGATACGTTGTTATAGATTAAACTATCCAACATTGTATAATAATGTAGTAAAAACTTAGCTCCACCTCAACCAGCTCTGGTGTTAAAATACTGCTATTGTGTCAATGCATCATGACAACACTCTCAGAGGAGATACTCTGCTTGACAAGTACTTTTACTTTTGATACTTTAGGTACATTTTGCTGATAATACTTGTGTTCTTTTACTTGACATTTTGAATGCACGATTTTTGACTTGTAACAGAGTATTTCTACAGAGCAATATTTATTTAAGTAAAAGATCTGAGTACTTCTACCACTCCTGGTTCGTTTATTGTTATATACATATTGCATACTGTATATATATATATATATATATATATACAGGACACTTTTGTCAATGCCACTTGCCCATTGACCTTGATGCATCAATACAATATAAGAACATGTTTCATACTCACTGGTAGTCCTGGTTCTCCGATCCCAACTGGACCTGTGGGACCTGGTCTTCCCTGAAGGCCTTTCTCACCCTGTAAGCATCAAACAGCGCCATTCAACATATTTCAACATTTTCCAGTTGTTCATTAAAGAGTTGATAATATTTATTCTATGTCTGGCACTTATTAGGGGTTCGTTAGTTTGTCACTATCAGAGAAAACAACTTTAACTTTATTATAGAGGCAATCTAATCAAACAATCTTTTTAGCTGCTGGAGATGTTTTAAATTGTCCTGTAACTCCAATGAGAGAGACAATAAGACATACATGTAATAAAATGGTACCTTGAGAATTCATTTAGGTACACGTTTGATTTAAGGAAGATTATATGACTGTAGAGGATGTTTTTTATGATAATGTTGTTATAAAAGAGTTACCTTGGCTCCTGGGAATCCGATACCGATGTCCCCCGGTGGTCCAGAAGCACCGTTGGGTCCTCTGTCTCCCTGTAGAAAGTAAACAAGGTCAGAGGTTTGCATGTCATGTGACGGCAGCTCAACACTGCAAATAGGTGTGAAATAAAATTATAAATCGTGACCAAATGCATCTTTATGCTCTAACATGTAATGTGTTTTAGTTTCAATTTAATAAAAATAAATCTTCATTCCTGCAGGACGCCATGTAGAGTCACATAACTGATAATCCACTAATATAAGAACATATTCACACCATTAAGTAATACTAATATTTAACTGTCATTGTCATTTGCATCCTGAGATATTTAAACACAACATCCTCTGCATGAAGACCTTCAACCGCATGTTGTTTCTATCTTGTTTGTGGGATTTTAACTGCAGACTTTAACTGCTCACAAGATAAATTTGACCGCATGCTGTTAAACTTTAATGAACTTTGTGTCATTTGCAGTAAAATCTTAGTAAGATCTGGTGGAAATTACTATAAAAATACACATTAAACAGTGAAGCCAAATGGCCTGCAGTCTTGTTTCAACCTTTTATGGCATTTAGGAAATAAAGACGAGTCCTTTGTTCCTTCTGTAAAACTTGCTCTTGATTAATATCTGGGCTTTTCCTGGAAGTGCAATAAATCACATTACATTTCTTCTGCATAAAGACATCTTTGTTAGAAAGCTGCGGAACAGCTCTATGGTGATGGAGGCATCAGCATCTTATTGGCCCTGGTCACACATTTAAAGGTCATTTTTATGTTGCCCTAAATGTTGTGTGGGAAAATGTCTGGGGAGTCCTTCATGTGAAAGATGTGTCACAAGCAGTTAATTAATTTTCCCCTTTGGGACGATACAATCTAAAGTCTATTCCACTATTCAGACGGAGAATAATACCAGATTTCTAAATGATCTTAAATAACTAAATTCTTTAGTTGACCAAATAGTCATGCTTTTACTGACAGATTGCTCTGCATCTTCAGGATGTTGATGGTTGGAGTTTCTGATCACAAAATGAAAACATGCATATCTTAAAAAAAACTCTTTAAACCACCTTAAAGCTGGAGTTGATAATCTTCTTCAAACACATTTTTTGTTATATTTGTTGAAATGCTCTTTACATCCTGACAGCAATCAATAAATCAAATGCTCTGACAAAAAAAAGAATAACATAACCGACCCGACCTTTAAACAAACAAGGTACAACATATTGATTAGTGAGTTTTAGAGGTGTTGCTATGCATATTTTATAACTTTAGCAGAGCCGGGCTAGCTGTTTCCCTCTACCTCCAGTCTTCATGCTAAGCTAAGCTAAGTTAATCGCCTCCTTGCTTTAGCTTCATACTTAACGCACTGCCATGAGAGTGGTATCAGCGGCTTACTCTCGGCAAGAGAGAGAATAACTGTATTTCCCAAAATATCAAACTATTCAAACTATATCTAACTAATAACGTGATCAGAGCAAAGCAGTATTATAAAATGCCCTTTGGTAACATAAGTCAAAGATTTCAAGAAATCATATCCTCAGAAAAAAAAGTTCTAATGTACTGAGAAAAAGGTTGCTACATTTTGAGAAAAAAGTCTGAATATTATGAGAAACATGTTGTAAGAATTTTGGATAAAAATTCGACAATAACTGAATACTTTGAATAATGACTTATTTCCCCACAATAAGTACTCATCGATCAGTCTCTCTATGGTTTCTTCAAATGAGACTCAGGCTACGAAGATGTAAATTAATAACTTCTATTTATTCTTGTTCTCTTCTTCATTCTCTATATGTGTACTGTAGTTGTGTAGTTTTTGTTTGGCAGCGTCCTGCTTTCTGCCACAGTGTGATATCTCAGCCCGTTCTCTTTCCCAGTCACGGCCGTCGGCATTCGATAACCGCCGCACCAGGCACCCTTTAGTGCCGGTATGAGACGCACCAGGCTTTCCATTAACTACAAGTTAAACCCATACACGGCAACAGTAAAGTTAAAGAGTGAAAGAGACAGACAGGACGCGTGGTAGGGGAGGTGGATGGGTCCTATAGCACAGAGCTTTCATCCAGGAGGCCACTGTTTATGTCCCGTTTGTTGTGTTTCACTTTCACGTAACAATCAGCTGTTCGTTCGTGTCCCGTGTTCACAACGTTCAGTTTCATTTTCACTGTAAAAACGTAGTACTTTTAAGCCCAACCATGTTGTTTCTTTCCTAAAACTAACTAGTTTTGTCGCCTAAACCTCAGAAAGTGTTTTTGTTTAATTCACAACATCTAGCACGTGTTTACTGCAACCGAAAAGTGACGCCGAGGGGTCTGACAAAGTGTCAGTATATGTGACGAGTTGGGATGAGAACGTGTTGCATATCTTTTGTATATACTATCATTTGAAGATGTTTCAAACCCGAGTACATGTGGTGTTATATTCCTGATAATCGAGCAAATCAAACTTGTTGCTGCTGAAAACTTTCAGACCAGAAAAGACAGAACAATGCATCTTGAGGTCTTGGGAAAACTTACTTTCGCTCCTGATGGGCCCTCAGGTCCCATGTCTCCTGGTGGTCCTATCGCACCCTGCAAAACAGATTTAAAATCTTATACAATCCCTCAATGCAACATTCAAGTTTGCTTTAATCACATCCATAACATATTGTGCAGTATCTATTGTTTTTACCCATGATTTTCTTCCTTTTGTGATAAAACTTTCATCATATATGACTTTATTTGAAGCCCTGCACGTTGTATGACCAAGCTGCAGGTCAAAACCAACCCTGAACTCACTAAAATCAACATTCACTGCTTTCATGTCGTTCGATTCTCAGGCCGAGCTCACAGAATAACAAGGTTATACTGACACTGTGCCAGTAGCGCAGAGGAGGAAGAGTGGTGCTGGAACGGCCAGGTCCACGCACTAATCCCACCACACAAAGTCTGTTCCTGCAAAAGAATAATATCCTGCAAGCCTGGATTCACTGCTTTGGATAGCCACATTAGTATCAGGATTACCCATAATCCAATATTCACATTCCATTAGTGCAGAGATGAAGGAGGGACAAATTCCACTTCCATTTTTCATATTGGAGAGAGAACGAACTGTCTGATGTCTGTGTATCAATAGAAACAGCAGACAGTAAACCGTGTGTTCAGGAGTGTGAAGGACGAGCGAGAAAAACTTTTAAAAATCATGAAATTGCTGCTTAATTGCAAAACTGGCGTGGACTGCATTGAGAAATAGTGAAGTGATTTAATTAATCTAATGATAAGTTAATAAATATGATGAAAAAAAAGAAAAGTTGAATTATTTAAACAAGACTAAGAGTCTACTAACAGCTATTCTAGTGGATCTGTGAGGCTGTACTTGCTTCAAGGTCCCATATCGTGCTTATTTTCAGGTTCATACTTGTATTTTGTGTTTCTACTAGAACATGTTTACATGCTGCAATGTTCAAAAAAAACTTTATTTTCCTCATACTGTCTGCCTGAATATACCTGTATTCACCCTCTATCTGAAACGCTCCATTTCAGTGCATTTCCACGGAACTGCAATGGAATTGTGTTGCTAGGCAACAGTTTAGGTCCATGTTTACTTCCTGTCAGCTGATATTATTTACATACACTGCAACAGGAAATAAACTGGGACACATTTAGATTGTTTACGTTTAAAACTGTGTAATAGTCTAAATATTGTATATTTGTGACATCACAAATAGACAGAAATCCTAACAGTGTGTTTCAAACGCAGTTTCTGAATACGGGCTGCGTGTATTTCTCCACATATTGAGCGTTTTGATAGTTTAACAGTATTTATATCGCACTTAAACCTGCTTTATAATGTAAAAGACTTGAAAATCTCACTTTTTACAATATGGGACCTTTAAGATCAGCATGCTAACATGCTAACAATGACAATGCTAACATGCTGATGTTTAGCAGGTATAATGTTCACCATATTCACTCTCTCATCGTAGTTGTATAGTAAGTTAACATGTGCTAATTAGCACCAAACACAAAGTGAAGCTGAGGTTGTTGAATGTCATTATTTTTGCAGGTATTTGGTCATAAACTAAAGTATTTGACAAGTTAAAAGTTTGTCCTGATGATGGTGCTACATGAAAAGTTAAGGGTTTATGCAAGTTATTAGAATTCATCCTGAACATGTGCACCAAATCAAGCTCAAAACCTCAAATGTGAATCTCATGGTGGCACTAGAGGAGAAGTCAGAGGATCACCAAAGCCAGCGGGATTCATCCTCTGGAGACCATGAACACCTTCACCTTTTTGATCTGGATCAAAGTGGTGGACCGACATTGCCATCCATAAAGCCAAAACAATCACTCACTATATAAATATATGTCTACTTCTACTACTCATTCATAGTACCAATCTTGAGGACATACACCTTTAATTAGCAGGTAGTCTTGGATATTTTAGTTTCACACCTTATTGATATCTTATATTAAATATTTGCTCTCTTTCCATCTTTGTGCTGCAACTGCTACACAACAACTTCCACTGGGATAAGTAAAGTTGTATCTTAGGTTATCTTAAAGGGCCAGTGTGTAACATTTAGGGGGGTCTATTGGCAGAAATGGAATATAATATTAATAAGTATGTTTTTCTTTTTGCGTATAATCACCTGAAAATAAGAATGGTGTTATCGTTAGCTTAGAATGAGCCGTTTATATCTACATACGAAGAGGGTCCTCTTCACGGGTCTTGTCTAGAAGGTAACCCCCAAGTTGTGAAACTCTCGTGAGAAGGTTAAGGTTATGATTTTAAGTCGTCGGGCAGCGAGTCTCTGAGAGCTTTTGCATGTTTTCGCAACTTGTGAGTTAGCTTAGCCCAAAACGGACAAATCAAACTGGCTCTGGACTGTAGTCCTACTACACGCTTGGCACACGGGAGAAGTTTCAGTTGGTTGCAACCTCACCGCTAGATGCCACCAAATCCTACACACTGCACCTTTAACATGTTGCAGTAGACACAAAAAGTCATGCTTTTTTCCATATAATTAGCCTTCAAACGTATATTTTTATGGTTCAAAATGGTAAAACCAAGATTCATAATTGTTATTGTTGTTATTGTTAGTTGTGCTCTACCTGTTCTCCTTTCGTTCCTCGCTGGCCTGGAGGTCCCTCAGCGCCCTGCAAAATCACATTCAATTCATTACGAGAGTCAAAGTCTGTGGTATTGGTTAAAATAATGTAGTTAATAATGTTCATACAGTGTCACCCTTTTCCCCCGGAGTGCCACAGTCTCCTCTCTCCCCCTAAAAATAACAAACACAACTTTAGACCCTCTGCTTCTTTTCTTAGGACACGTGATGAGATATGTGATGAGAATAAAACAACTAATAAGCTAAATGTCACCCACCTTGTTTCCCTTATAACCTGGACGACCCTGTAAAAGGTGAAAGGTTTTAAAATCTGCATTTCATCTGATAAGAAGCGTGTGACGTGGTAGTTAGAGAGTGTTTTTTTCTTTTACCTCTGGACCATCACTTCCAGGTCGACCATTAGAGCCAGAATCCCCCTTGTAAAAAAAAAGAGACCAATTTATAAGCTGCATAAAATCAGACACAAATAGTTTGCGTCTGTATGTGATGACTTACCTTCGCTCCTTTTACACCAGGTGTCCCTCCGAAGCCTTGGTCCCCTTTTCTACCCTGGAATTAGTAATAGTTATGATGCTAAAAGCCAAGATGATGCTATGTACGTTTGTGATATAGAAACACAGAATGAGTATTATATAATTTTGGTAACGATGATAGATTTTGTGCAGAACTCACTGGACTTCCTTGAGGGCCCCTCTCTCCTCTTTCACACATACACGACTGAGCCTGCGGACACTAACAGAGAGAGAAAAATACAAAGTCAGTGCAGCAATTTACACTAATCAATTATAGAGATAAAATGCTGAATTACATTGAAAGACTTACCCCTTCAAATGCAACCGCAATCTGGATGCAAAACATGAGACAGAAAATGTCAATGGCAGTTCATTCACTCACAGAAAAGATCAATTCATTAGTTATATCGTCTTCCCTCAGCACTATTTTATGTCTTAGCAAGCTATAATTGTGAATGAATAATGTCAAAATTTCTTGAAAGCAGAACAAGCCTTGCCACTCTCTCAGACAGGTCTTGACCTACTGCAGATATTTGACATTTCTGTTTGTGGAAAATGCAAAGCAGGCGGGAAAGCCCCCTCATGCAGACACAACTGTGTCACTGAGATGTGAACCCGCTGTGAGGACAGAAAGTGCAGAAGAAAAGAGGGGACTATAAACCCCTCTGCATGCTGCTGTCACTGTGGAAGGCATCAGTGCTCCTCAACCATGTGGCATGGTTTCAATTCAAGCAATCAGATGGTGGAATAGCATCAACGGCTCATGGTTTAAAATTCCTGAAGCATCTTCTAGCTCAGTGGTTCCCAAACTTTTTTTTCTTAAGGGACCCCTTTTCTATCATTGAGTAAACTGACGACCCCTGACTAAGTGACATATTTTATGTATATTCTATATTATATTCAATGCATAACAGTAACAATAACAATACAGAATAACTGATAAACTGCACAATTGACCCAAATAGGTAACACAGTAAGTTTGTGTAAAACGAGCGATTTGGATGAATTTTGAGCAGATTATTTCCTGGGAATATTGATCAGAGATGAGTTTTCATGTTATTTTTAGGAACGTTTATTACAATTCTCTGCCTGTATTATGTATTATTTGAATTCTTGAAAATCAAACATATTTAATAAGCTTGTTTTTTACAAATTCAGTGTCTTCTCCTTTTTTACTGACGACCTCTCAGATTTATCTTGGGTCGCCATGAAAGGAACCACTGGTCTACCGGAACTGCATTTCAAACACTGCTGCTTTCTTGTGAAAACCCTCTGACTCCATTTTGATTGGTCGATTTTAATATCTTAAATTCGATTTGAAGACGTGTGTGTTTCACTCTTGGTTGAGACAAACTCTCAGGATCATTAAACCCATTGAAATGCCATCGAGTGCAATCTGAGACAGATGGCGGTCAAGATAAAACAAAGCAATTATTTTTTCATTGAATTTGAATTCCTGTTTAAATGTTGACCAATTTGTTGCTGCTTTAAAAAAAGTTTACGCTTGAGCTGTAATTCCTGTTCATTTTGACGATTTTTTACCAAGTAGTTGTTGTACCATTTATTGTTTTAGCCAGGTATCGTGTCGGTATCTGTACTGAAAAAGTCGGATCAGTGCATCCCTATAAAAAGTATACAACCCATGTGAAACCTGTTTTAACCCTTCATTCTCAATGTCCTGGGTCCATGGTCTGTCCCAGTGTCTTCTTTGCAACCACCACTAGGGGTAGCCTAAGTCAGAATATTTAAAATCCTACACATACAGTTTAATATTTATCATTTACAGGTGTACTACATTAGATTTGTTTGTCCACAAAACAAAATACACAACCTGACGTGTTTGTCGTAGTTTGTAAAGTCAGTCAATACCAGTATTGCTACACCCTGTCTCTGTTGTTTCTCATCTCAACAAAGTTGCTATCTTAACTGAAGTCATCTCACTTGAAGCTTGAACACTCACCATTTCTTTGAGCAGCTTCTCCTCCAGCTGAGGATTAAGAAGAGTTTGGACAAACTGCTGAGCAGGTGTGCTGGCGATGGCCCGGAGTTTGGCGTTGTTCTGACTCTGCTGACCGATGTCTGACAAACCCACAGCGAAGAACTTTATGCCATGACCTTTGGCCTCGGCTGCAGCTGCGATCACATCCGGGCTGCGGGGATGGTCGACCCCGTCGGTCATCAGCACCGCAACCCTGACGCTGTCCGTCGGAGTCTCCTGCACCAGCAGCTGCGAGGCGTTGGTGATGGCGTAGGTGGTGTACGTGCCGTGGCCGATGTAGTTCATGGTGCTAACTCGACTGTGAAATGAATCCAGGTCTTTCCAGGCTGAGAATCGGTGCTCCATGGACACGGAGCTGCTGTACTGAAGGGCAGCCATTCGCATCTTCAGCGTCCAGCCGGGTACTTGCAGCATAGAGAGGCGGGTGCTGAAGCTCAACACGAAGGCCTTCTGCTTCTCAAATAGGAATATTTTTGCACTCTCCGAGCTGTCCAGGATGAAGGCCACCTCCAGTGAACATGGCAGACCTGTGGGAGAAGGAGCAACAAAACCTCAGGCGAATGACGAGATTGTCAATAGAGGAAGATAAGAGAATCTGGAGAAGGGTTGCAACTGCACAGTCCTTTTAGTAACTATTAATAGAACTGCAAAAGGGTGATGTACATTAGCAACATAAAGTAAATTATCACTCGATTCATTGATTTGTTGAATAACAGAATTATGTTTTTGGTTATATTGAATAAGTTTTAGTTTTGGACTGTTGGTCAACCAAAACAGGCAATATCAAGAAGTCACCTTGGACTCTCAGAAATACAATTGTTTTTTACATTTTATTTACTTTGTATGAATTTATTAATTTATAAAATATCAATAGTTTAATATATCCTGAAAATAATCGTTAATTGCAACCCTATCATGCATTGCTGTCTACCACAGTGAAGTAAAGCCCAAAATCTCCAGGTCCCACACATAAGGGCTTTAAATTAAACATATTTTATTCCAGAAAAGATGCATTTATTCACCAGAGAGTTATGATCAATATACTGTAATGCAAAAGCACCTGAATTTAAACCACCACAGGACACTCAGCCTCTAAACGTTTTAGGTCCAGGGATCCCTTACAGGGGAGAACATTTTCCAAGGACCCCCTCTCATAATCGTAACACCGATCAAGCATAATACTTCCTATCATTTGTCCTCTCAGATGCCACTGGAATGATTTGTATTCTAAAACTTTTCAACCGAAATACTTCAGACATGTTTCATAGTGATAAACAGAAACACATTTCAATTTGAATCATGTTAAGATGAGATAATCCTTTGTTACTCCCACAGCGGGGAAATTTGCAATGTTACTGAATGTTAATACCACTGATATACCTTTGAACGGAGGGTGAACAGAGACAACTTGGCAGCATATATAGCCTACATTTCAAGTAATTGATCTTAAAAGCTTTCAGAAAATGACGGTAGCAAGACTGGCATAGTCCTAATAAACCCAGATATTTAAAGTTACCAGTCTAAAGCTGACTTTCAAGAAGAAATAAGAATGAACTTATTACTGTGTGTCACAATCAATGCAGAGTTTCTGTTAGCCCAAATCGAACATGGTTTGGAGTAATGGACACAATATGCTTGTTTTATTGGTGCAAATGGTCCCCATCTGTAGATATCCACTTTTAATGATACAGAACAATTTTAAAATGTATAGAAAATGATTTTACGGCCCCCTGACAGCGCCACAGGCCCCACTTTGAGAACCGTCGCTCTAAGAAACACAGACTATTACAGTTCTTAAGGGCTGAGCTGCCCTCCAAGCAGGTATCTGATCTATTCACTAGTAGAGTTAAGGGTTATCTTTTCAGTTTTACTCTCAATGTGTACCTGCAGGTCATCTGGCCTGGGCTTACATGGCTTAATGGATGGTGACATTTTTTTTTAAACACAGATATAAAGGAGCAATTTGGGCTTCAGTGTCTTGCCCAAAGAGGAGCTGGGGTTCAAACCTCCGTATGTCTCGAGCCACAGCCACCCCACGATGGTCCCACTGTGACCTGTGAGCTCTGGATTTGTGGGTTCAATCATTGGCATAAAAAGCTGTAAAGAACTTCAGTTTTTGACTTGAGCTGGTATTTTAACAGCAGGGATTGATGACCTGACTACCGCACTGCAGGCCATCATCCCATATTCATCAAACATGGGTCTGGTTTGTCTATGTGCTGTGAAACTCTCTGAGTTATCTGTGTCTCTTTACATATGCCACCCAGACAAACTATTCTAAGTGATTCTAATCCTCACTGTCATCCTACATATCTTGAACTGTGGATGTTGATCGGTCAATGTCGGATCCTCCTACCTGGAGTCTGTTACACACACCCACATGTGGATACCTCATATAAAGGATTACCATTTCCTCCATCGTCATGCAGCCTGTAGTTGTTCCTGCGTCCTGTCTTCCTTCTCTGGCCTGTGGCCTCGTGTACGAGAGCCAACAGCAGAAGGCAGAGCCCCACTCCTCTCCTCAGGTTTCCCCTCAGCGACATTTCTATCCTGGCAGAGAAAGCATGCAGTTTACAAGACAAAGCAATGAAGTGAATACACTTTCAGTGGATGCAAAAGCACAAAATATGCAGGCAGCATCATAAGATTCAGCTGTTTGATATGTTACTATCATGCATCCTACAAACCACACCCCAAACAGAGAGCTGTGAAGTTTCTGACTAATGATAATCAACATTAATTTGTTCAGATTATAGGTCTAAAGCCTAAAGCATATAATGCTTCATAAAATGCCTGCAATATTAGAGTACCAAAATATGTAAATGAATATAAAACCAAAATGTTCTGTGCAAATACTATTAGTCCAAACACATTTCAAATGCTGCAAACTTTAATTGAGTTCATGCACATTAAATAAGCATCTCTAAATGTAAATGCATGAACATTAAAGCTGTAGTACACACATTAAAGTTACCATTCAAACTATAACATGGCACTACACGCAAACAAATTAAGGGTGCATACTGTATTAGGCATGCAAAAAAAAGTTATTCTACCTCTCATTTAGCTGCAGTCAGTGCTTGTATAGTGCAGTCATAACATGGCACTAGAAGCAAACAAATTAAAGGTGCATACTGAATTAGGCATGCAAAAAAAGTTATTCTACCTCTCATTTAGCTGCAGTCAGTGCTTGTATAGTCCAGTCATAACATGGCACTACTAAGCAAACAAATGAAGAGTGCATACTGTATTAGGCATGCAAAAAAAGGTTATTCTACCTCTCATTTAGCTGCAGTCAGTGCTTGTATAGTCCAGTCCAAGCTGTGTGTCTTTGGGAGGCATTTCGCCGCGTAATGAAGTCCTATAAACCGGTCTGAGACTAACTGAGGACCATCAGATGAGCTGGTGTGCTGTGTGTGTAGTGCCGGTGGAGTTCTGGGGCTGCTCCAACATTTGAGCTGCTGGTCCAGTTCAGAGCTGGACGACTGACCGAAAGGACTTTATTTTTTCCTGACTCTGTGGCTGTGCAGAAATCGGAATATTAGACAATTTCTCACTCCAAAAATGATATCAATATATAGCTTATTATCAAAATAAAGCACCCCATAACAGCACATGAATATTAAAGGAGTATTGTGGTGTTTTTTTGTCAGTGGAAGTCTTATTCTCATGGACCACCTTTGTCACTTTTTTGCATTATAGGGTTAATACAGTTTGTGTTTTGGTGCTGTTGTGCATGGAGATTGTTTGGATGCTGTGCGTAAAAGACCCAAATGAGATTATTTTTACTTTTCCACTGTCGCTCACTAATGCAAAAACCAGATATGGTATGATTCCCAGTACAGATATTAATTTTATTTATAGCCTAGTAGTTGTAACCTACTTGTAAAGTGCAAGTATGTACACTGATTACTTTAATATGTCTAAATAATCTGCTAAATCTTAATAGACTATCTGAAATATGTTGGTGAAATATTTGGTTTTGAATTCAGTCTGTTGCTTTTCCTTTCTGTGTATTTTTTATACACTTTGGTTACAGCACCATCTGGTGGTAAATTTTGCATTTTACATTTGACTTCTGCCCTCTTATTAAATAATGTGACAGGGGTCAATGAGGGCAAAAAGCATTTTTCTACAACAGGTGGATTCTCATTACCAAAATGTGTGTTTATAATCAGTGGTCCAAGAAGTATTCAGATCCTTTACTTACATAAAAGTACAAACAGTGCACTGTAAAAAATACTCCACTACAAGTAAAAGTCCTGCTTTCAAAACCTTACTTACTAAAAGTATGCAAGTATTATCTGCAGTGTTCCCTGTCAGTGTTTTGCTATCATATATGATGTTTATGGATTAATATTACTGCTGCATTAATGTGTATGGTGCATTTTAGTTTTAGTGCTCCACAGACTCAGGAAATCCTTTGTCCCACGAGCCATCAAACTGTACAACACCTCTCTAGGAGGGAGGGACAGGGACAAAGGAGGACGGTCTGCAGAACAGATAATAATGCACACAATGCACTTTCATAGACTAAGCTATTGGAGTTACCCTGAATTATACTCATTTTTAACAGTCTCTTCTGCACTATATTTACTTTTTTAACAGTCGTGTATCTCAGTTGTTACCCTGCACTATATTCTGTTTCAACAATTTGCTTCATCTCTTTGTATTGTTATATCTGGTATATTTTTTTTTTTGTACTTTGTACTGCTAACTTTTTTTTTACTGCCTTTTTACTAACATGTTTTGCACTATGGAACTGTGATGCTGGAAACTTGCATTTCCCTTGGGATCAATAAAGTTACTATCTCTCTCTCTCTCTCTCTCTCTCTCTCTCTCTCTCTCTCTCTCTCTCTCTCTCTCTAACAATTCAATTTGGTTTATTGATCATGACTGTCAGGTGAACAATATTGCCAAAGCGTCAATTCAATAACAAATAAAAAAAAAAGAACAAAATAAAAACAAAAACATATATATATATATATATATATACATATATACAAGAGATGGATAGATATTTAAAAAGAACATGCATGTAAATGGAATAAAACAATAAAGAAGTAATTAATGTTTGTTGTTTCAATAAAACAAACAAACAAACAAATAAAAAACAATTAATAACAATATATTGCAATATCAAAGGAAAAATGTAAAAACCCA
>CAKAOH010001859.1:8218-32824 GCA_916701665.1 Sebastiscus tertius
GAGACAGACAGAGACAACAGACACACAAGAGAAAAAGGAATAAATGGGCATGGGAGGCGATACAAGTAAGAAAGAAAGAAACAAAGTGGAGAGTAAGAGAAAGACAGGCGGGCATAGATGGGATACATTCAAACCCACGCGAGAGGAAAAAAAGTGGCTACAAATCTATGGCTATTGCTCAGCATTCAGCACAGCATCAATCACTTGATTGTTAGTCAGCCTGTATTACAGAGTTGAGTTTACAATTACCTCACTAAAGACCAGACTGGACACACAACCCCAACCAAAGAGTCGCTCAGCCAGCCAGCAAAGATTTTTTAGGGTTGTGTCTAGAAGGTAACCCAAAAATTGCGAAACTCTAACGAGATAGTTAAGGTTAGGCATTGACCTTGAATGGTTAAGGTTAGACATAGACCTAGAATAGTTAAGTTAAGGCACTGACCTCGAGTGGTTAAGATTAGGTATTGACCTTGAATGCTTCAGGTTAGGCATTGACCTTGAATGATTCAGGTTAGGCATTGACCTTGAATGGTTAAGTTTAGGCATTGACCTTGAATGATTCAGGTTAGGCATTGACCTTGAATGCTTCAGGTTAGGCATTGACCTTGAATGATTCAGGTTAGGCATTGACCTTGAATGGTTAAGATTAGGTATTGACCTTGAATGGTTAAGGCTAGGCATTGACATCAAATGGTTATGGATAGACATTGACCTCAAATGGTAAAGGCTAGGCAGTGACCTTGAATGCTTAAGGTTAGGCATTGACCTCATATGGTTATGGTTAGGCAATGACCTCGTATGCTTAAGGTTAGACATTAACCTTATATGCTTAAGGTTAGGCATTGACCTCGAATGGTAAAGGCTAATCAGTGACCTTGAATAGTAAAGGCTAGGCAGGGCCCTCAAATGGTTAAGGTTAGGCATTGACCTCGAATGCTTCACGTTAGGCATTGACTTTGAATGGTTATGGTTATGGTTAGGAATTGACCTTGAATGCTTCAGGTTAGACATCATCAATTACCTCAGTCAACCACTAACCTAGCAAGCAGGTCACTCTTTCAGCCAGTCACTCACAGAGTCAACCATTCTGGCAACCAGACCCATCAGTCGTCTTGTTACCTAGTCATTCACCAAGTCATCAAGTCATTTCATCAGTCCTTCACCTAGTCATTCATCCTGTCAACAAGTGAGGCAGTCAACCTGCAAGTTATCTTATCACATAGTCAGTCACCTAGTCAGTCATCTTGTGACTAAGTCAGACAGTCACCTATCCAGCCACCTTATCACCTGATCAGTTACCAAGTCATCTTGTCACCCATTCATTCACCAAGTCACCTTGACAGCCATAAAGTCCCCTTGTGTGTCCTTTCTTCAGTAAGTCAGTCATCTTATCAACATGTCAGATAGTCAACCAGCCTCTCATCTTATCACATAGTCAGTAATCAAGTCACCATGTCAGTCATTAAGTCGCCCACTCACTAAACTTTTGACCAAGTCAATAACCAAGTCATCTAGTGAAACATCTTATAACCTTCTCAACCATCTCATTACCTAGTCAGACATTCACCAAGTGAGTGACCTCATTACCCGGTCAGACATTCACCTACTCAGTCACCTAGTCAGTCACTGAGTCATCTACTCATCATCAAGTCATCACGTAACCAGGTCAACTTGTCAGTCGTCAGGTCGTTGGAAGACAGTCAGAGTTGGGAGTGCTCAGAAAGTTAGTCGAGATAATGATGTCATACTAAAGTTTGTGACCCAGCCACTATGTTGAGATCAGTTGAGGAAATACCAAGGACCGCCCACCAGCCGGAGCAAACTTTCTCATTTTCCAGCTAAACAGTACCCTACAAGATGTTTCTGACAACATCAGAGGAGCGAAATAGGCATTACAGTAACAGAATATTGATTCATATTTGATCAGCGCTGCCTAATTTGACTGTTTGATTGGAGTTTGCAAGTGATTGACAGCTGTCTCCGTTGAATCAATCAACAGCCAATAGGAACGCTCTCTCTCTCTGAAATTACCTGCGATGGGCCAAAGTCTGCCGTCACGATAGTCATTAAGTCAGCTACCAAGTGACTTCAGCAAGTCACCTTCTCAGTCCTTTCCTGACCTAGTAAGAGAGTCACCTACATAGAGAACTTGCAAGTCATCTGGTCACCTTGTTAATTCTCTCTTCAGCCAAACTTATCAACAAGTCAGACAGATAGCTAACTAACGACAGATAGATAACTATCCTGTCATCTTGTCACATAGTCATCTAGTCACCTACTCAGACATTCACAGGGCTAGCAATTTCATCATCGTGTCCAAGTCATCGAGTCGCCCTGCCAGTCGCCTTATCTGTCTTTGTAATCTGCATGTGATGAAAAGTCCTGTGTTTTTTTTAAGTCTTGATTGTGCATGTGTGCTTTACATCCTCTGTATAGTACATTCACGCATTACATGCTCTGTGTTTCCTGTTCTGTGTCTAGTTTGTCTCTTGTTCAAGTTATATTTTGGCCCTTTGTCCTGCTTGCGTTTGTATCTTTAAGAAATAGGGCTATTGCCTTATGCTGAATATATTTAATTTTTTTTTTTTCAGCATTAACCTGCCCAGGGACAGCATATGAAAATAAGAAATTGGGCTAAATCTAGCACAATTACATCACAGAATAATTAGGCTTATGAACATGTAGGTTCCTTGTTAAATAAATAAATGAAGATAGAGAGAAAGGAGGAGACATTGTTGAATCCCTGCAGTGTGTGCTCATACATGAGTATGCTCTGCGGTCGTGGGAAAGTGAATGGTCTGTGTCTTAATGTGTGTGTGTGTGTGTGTGTGTGTGTGTATGTGTGTCGCTGAGAAGGGACACAATATGGCACCATTAAGCCACTTCTAATAACATCACATTCAGCATGGAGCCTCTAAGACCACAGTGGTCTCCGTGCATGGGTGTGTGTGTGTGTGTGTGTATGTGTGCATGTATCTTTACCCTTTATACGCATTTGTGTAGGTGTTCTTATCATCTTTACTTATCTGCAGGTGCCCTTCCCTATACAGCACATACTATAGGTGCAGTCCAGTCGCACAGCAGTTGGTGAAATAGTCACAATATTGAATGTATTGATTCGTGTACATAGACACCAAGGGTGTTTTAAACCAAATTTATTGCACAAGTATTAAATATTTCTTCTTTCTGTTTTTCCTCTACCTCAATGTAATGTAACTGGACTTTTGCCCAAGAGACTGGTGTTCATGTCCCATATGAAGTCAAAGTTGATTTATTTGTCACGTAACATCTGTACTTAAGTTACGGCACTACTGATGATATTTTGCACAAAGCACGATCTTTTCCTAAACCTAACTAAGCAGTTTTGGTGCCTAATCGTAGCCAAGTCAATCTTTTCCTAAACCTAACTAAGTACTTTGTTTCCTAATCCTAACCAAATTGATCTTTTCCTAAACCTAACTAAGCAGTTGTGTTGCCTAATCCTAAACAAGTCGATCTTTTCCTAAACCAACCTGGTAGTTTTATTTTTGAAAAGACTCAAGCGGAAACTGACACGGATGACATGTGTTGCTGGACAAAAAAACCTGAAAAATATGTTGTTGTAAGTCGTGCTGAGCATCACGAAAAAAAAAGGGGGAAATTTGTGTCTATGCACCAGAATCAAATATATTACACTTTTTGACTATTTCATGAACTGCCGTGAGACTGTGTTGGGAGGTGTGAATACCGTCTGTACATGTCTGTCTTAGTACATTTTGTCTTTGTGTACGTGTGTGCTATGCTTAGTTAAAAGGTGGTTTACGTTCATTGATTGTGGTTTAAAGCAGCAGTGGGTAGAAATGGAGAAAATATGTTCAAAAAAAGTTATTTTCATAAAACATTTTGCAATGCATGAGACAGGTAATCTGAAAAAAAAATCATGTTCCTCTGTGTCCTCCGGTGCTCCTAATGGCATCTGCAAGATTTCACAGACCGGAGGAAAACAGCCAATCAGAGCCGAACTGGAGGCTTGCCATCTCTGAGCAGCTGTCAATCACTCGCAAACTCCGATCAAACGGTCAAACTAGGCAGCGCTGATCAAATATGAATCAATATTCTGTTACTGTAAGCCTTATTTCTCTACTCAAATGTTTTCAGAAACATCTTGTAGTGTAACCCTGACCCTAATACCATGCACCGCCCACCAGCCAAGGCACAGCCAATAGAAACGCTCTCTCTCTCTGAAATGACCTGTGATTGGTCGAAGTCTCCCATCACGGGCTAGAGTTTCTAAAGCCTGAAAACAGAGCCATGAGGAGGAGCAGAGGTCTTCAAGTTAGCTTGAATAGTTTGGAGAAACAAAGGAGAATAAGCAGAGACCCTGCCTAATGTCCATCATCATGAAGCACAGAAATGAGGAAATCTAATTGCATCGGTATAAATGGAGGAATGTAGATGATATAAGCCATTGACATTGACATTGAGTTCTTATTAGGTTGGAAACCGCTAAGAACCTGTGTTTCTGTTATGGGCAACTTTTGAAAGAAGTTGCTTTCTTTCAGGTCTGATACTACCAGATATGTTCTGCTGGAGGGCAGCACATTATGAGAGTTAATGAGGGTTAGGGATGGCCAACTAACTTATTCAATTTCTCATTAAAAATGTCTGTTTTCTACCTGCGGGTATTAATAGAGTCACCAAACTCTGACTGTGTAAAGCTATTTCTTCTATGCTGACGAGCCAGTCAAATGAATTTAACCTGATCCTGGTGATCCAAATGTTTCTGGGATATAAAATAAAGAAATGACTCCCACAGTCGTCCACATGCCAAGTTTTCATAAAATGTTTTCCAACTGTCATCTGAGTTTTCTTCTAAATGATCCTGCTATATCCTGTTTGCACTCATCACTACAACACATCTTACAGGAGCATTTAAAAATCTATATATATTTTTCAAGGCTGTCCAAGTTAAAGGGGTAATAACGCGTTGACAAAATTTGTTTTAATACCACTAATTTCTTTAAGCTGCATTAACGCAGCTTGTGATTTTTAGGTTGTAGCGGGCTCAGTTTTAAAGCTAGAGTGAAGATATCCACGCTGAAGATAATACGCTAAATTTTGGCAAGGAAAAACTGGCATGGCCATTTGAAAGGGGTCCCTTGACCTCTGACCTCCAGATCAGTGAATGTAATGTAATAGGTTCTATGGGTACCCACGAGTCTCCCCTTTACAGACATGCCCACTTTATGATAATCACATGCAGTTTGGGGCAAGTCATAGTCAAGTCAGCACACTGACACACTGACAGCTGTTGTTGCCTGTTGGGCTGCAGTTTGCTATCACTGATATTATTTGAGCATATTTGTTATGCTAAATGACAACAACAACAATATTTGTCATTGTTTTGTGTCGTTAATTGATTTACAATAATAAATATATACATGTATTTGCATAAAGTAGCATATAAATCCTGATTAACTTTGGACAATCATGCAATTAATTCTGATTAAATATTTTAATCGATTGACAGCCCTAGTTAAAACCCCTTAAAGACCCCGTTAACTCCTGATTCTACAAATAGAAACATTGCAATAAAGAGTAATGAATCAAAACAGTAATAAAACAATATGGAGTACGATAGAGACATTAGCAGGAGAACCACATCAACTAGCGGTCGCAGTATTGAGACATCACAAAGCGTGACACCCCCATATGGAAACACCATATGTCCTCATCAATACAACATACTAATTCATAATACATGCCCACACACAGTCTGCAAAATGACACATAACAACAACGCGCATACACACAGCATCGTGCACGAATATCAAGTCACACACTCAGGCTCACACACAGTTTAGTTGGTGTAATGACCCATTTGGCATTGAGCAGCATCTGTTTAGCAAATGAAGACTTGTACATTGGATGTTAGTAATTTTCTCCCTGACACAGTGAGCAAACAGGGAAGGCAGCATCCTCTTTAGCACTTACAACCAATGGCCTGTCCTGTTCTCGCGCTGCGTTGTCATTCTTCCCTGTCCTCCCCATCTCTCCTGTCACTACCCGCCGTACCAAACACACAGACAGAGCGCAAACATCTCGGAAGCATCCGCTCAAAACAAAACTACCCCACAAAAATAAGAACGCAAAAAAGCACAATAAAAGTCCTAGAGTCACTGACAATGAGAAACGCTTTTTCCACACACTAAGAAGAAAGAAGAAACCCATCTTCCCAAATTATCCTTTCAGTCATGTTGCTTTTTATATTTTCCCTTCCCTTCGTGCTCTTCTCGGGGGAGGATCGGGCGGTGACAGCCTGTACTTTTATGCCCTGTCATTATCAACCAGGAAGAGAAGAAAAAGGCTCCAGAGCTTTCCTTTTTCACCATTACAAAGTTAAAAACATAAAGAACGTAGAGTAGGAGCAAAGGTAACCATGTGTATCTGGCAGGGGAGCAAGGCTCCATTTAAAGGGACCGTTTGTAAGAATCAGAAATGTCTTGTTAACAGCGACACCTGTGGCCGTTAAGTCAACACAAGTCAGCGTCCTGTTGCTCGCGCCCCGCTTGTGCTCACTCTACAGAGACATGAAGGAGCATCGCTCAAAATAGTGAGGAGACACACGTCAGCTAAAAGCACAATATCACTCTATATTTCAGCTGCTTGGCAGTAATGTTAGCTGACCAGACGAAGGTCTCTCCATAAATCAATGCTTCATGCAGCATTTATTTCTGCACAAACGTCCACCGTACATTCACTAGATATTCTCAGAGCTAAACTAACTCTTGAGTGGAGTGGAGTGGAGCGAAAGAGCAAGAACGAGCGAGGTGTGTGAGTGAATGCAGGCAAGCAGAGTACAAACACGTACATAAACAACGTAACGACTACAGAAAACACGTCACAAACGTCACTAACATAACTGACAAAATAAAACAGCGGTCGACAACGATCTCGAACATGGGTCTCCAGGTTAAAAGTCCGGTGTTGGACCCGCCCACCATAAGTGGTCTTTTTTTGCTTTTCATACTACGTCACTAACTCTTACAGTAGCATTCACACGCAGATGCGTTTACATTCCAGTCAGCACAGGATATATGGCGTACAAAAGACACATGGAAATCAAGAAAGGCGTACTTATTGCATGCTTAAAGCCTCGCGCATTATCTTGGCATTTATACGCCTTTTTATGCAAATGGGCTCCATCATTGCAGAAACAGTCCAATTCAAGGAGATCAGCACTAATAGCCACACGCAGATGCAGTGAAATTATTGGCATCTTCAGAGAGTTGGTGGTAACTGAAGTGCATTTATAAGGGCTGTCTACTCAAACTCATTTATTTTGGGATGCAGTGATAGTTGAAATAATAATAAAGCTCCCCTACATGTCATTTTAGAAAATACATAAGAAAAAAAAGTGAGAAAAATTGAATGAAAAATAAGGTTATTATAAAAACTTTCCTAAAAACCTGGGCTTACATTTTTCCCTTTCCTCTCTCTTAATTGCCTTCTGGAGGTTTGGGTGGAAGTAGCACTCTGGCAAGCCCCCCCGTGACAAGACCTCTGGCTTAGGCTGACTTCACCCATCACAACCAACACATTGGTCTCAATTTATACTTTCTCACATAGATAATTGCAAAAAAGGGCACATTGCACTCAGATGCAAAACTTTATGGGCGTGTTTGAGCTGTAATGTCATTAGCACAATATCTTTTGGAAAGTGGACCTTGAGTCTAAGCAGATAGCGGTTGCAAATGATGCACAATTCATGGTGCTATCAGCGGCCGCAATCCGTTCTTTGCAAACTTGCCCCTCATTTCTTAAGGCTGGCACTAAAAGATTTTTGAAATCTTAACAAATGTGGGAAATGTGAGAGACCCCACACATGATATGTTAAATTTAACAGTTTTGTTCCTATAGTGTTTGGAGAGCAACGATTTGACTAAAACAGCACACCACACACTCGCGAACAAGACTCCAAGGTACTTGAACTCCTTCACTTGGGGTAAGGACTCATTCCCTACCCGGAGTAGGCAATCCACCGGTTTCCTGCTGAGAACCATGGCCTCAGATTTAGAGGTGCTGATCTTCATCCCAGCTGCTTCACACTTGGCTGCGAACCGATCCAGTGAGTGCTGGAGGTCACAGACCGATGATGCCAACAGAACCACATCATCTGCAAAAAGCAGCGATGAGATCCTCAGCATACCAAACTGCAAACCCATCTTTCCCCGACTACGCCTCAATATAATGTCCATAAATATCACAAACAGGATTGGTGACAAAGCGCAGCCCTTGCGGAGGCCAAACACCACCGGAAAGGAGTCCGACTTACTGCCGAAAACCCAAACACAGCTCTCACTTTGGGCGTACAGAGATTGGATGGCGCTAAGAAGTGCCCTCCTTACCCCATACTCCCAGAGCACCCCCCACAGTATCTCTCATTCATGAACAACAAGAATCCCGACTAAAAAAAAAAAAAAAATTTAGCAAAATATCTCGCGATCAAACGTGATTTTATCATAAACAAACATTAGATGAACAATTGGATTAATTGTGTTAACTCCACTGAAAGTATGGACAAGTAAAATAGGGCCAGCCAGTCCATAATTCCTTGTCTGCAGCCTGTAGATGGAACCTTCTTCAAGCGTGGGCTGCACTGTGGGTGAAGCCGCGCACAGGTGAGAGGTCAATTTCATACCAAATGCACCTTTAATTGGCAGCGTTGTGTAAGCTATCCTTTGACCCCAACACAAACACACACACACAAAAACATATGCACCCAAAAGCAGACAAACATATTGAGGTTGCGTGTTCGCATGGGCGTGGGTTGGTGTGTATGTGCTCCAGCTTCAGGTACCAAAGATATGCTGGACCTTTAAACCGGATGTCAGCGAAAGTCACACATTGGTGATAATGAGAACGAGAAAGTAGGAATGAAACATGTGAGGCTATAAGGGAGTGACGGACGGTATGGAGGGAAAAATGAATGGAAGAAAAAAAGAGAAGAAGATCAGGGTCAGGAAAGAGAGCACTGGAGGGGAAAGAGCAATGAAATAAGAGACAGGTAAAAGAAGTAAAATGGAGAAGGAGTCTAAATTGTGATTTATCACCGGGACACACCGGTAGTAACCCTGATCCTCTCTATTTTTCCCTCACTTTTACCATTTCACTCCCGCTGTTCTCTCTCCCAAAATACTGTAAATGTCAAATCTTGAATTTTAAAAAATCCAAGTATGATCATGAGGATATCAATATGGTTAGCATGTTCATTATCATTCTCCAACAGGTTAGGGCTGAAATGACCCAAATTCATGATTTTTTTTTTCTTCAAAATATCAATTTTAGCTTTCATTTTTCAGTTTGTATCCATTGCAAATTTTAGGGTACAGATTTGAGAAAATCTGTGAATTTAAGAAATGTTTGCAACAACATTTTACTTTACTGTACATGCACATCTTCAAGTGCACTTCAAATGATCTATATTTTAAATAACAATTTGCATTTGTTCTTACTTACTACCTATCCTTCCTACCTATGCAGATAGCTATATATTAAAGGTCCCATATCATGCTCATTTTCAGGTTCATACTTGTATTTTGTGTTTCTACTAGAACATGTTTACATGCTGTTCAAAAAACCCTTTATTTTCCTCATACTGTCGGCCTGAATATGCCTGTATTTATCCTCTGTCTTAAATGCTCTGTTTTAGTGCGTTTCGACAGAATTGCAATGAAATTGCAACAGAATTGTGTTGCTAGGCAACAGCTTGGGTCCATGTGTACTTCCTGTCAGCTGAAAACATTGACATACACTGCAACCAGGAATAAACTGGGACACGTTTAGAATATTTACATCTAAATCTGTGTAAAGGGTCTAAATATTGTTTATTTGTGACATCACAAATGGACAGAAATCCTGACAGCTTGTTTCAAATGCGGAGTTTCTGAATACGGGCTGTGTGTATTTCCCTGTGGATTGAGTGTTTTGATACTTTCACAGTATTTATATTGGACTTAAGCCTGCTTTATAATAAAAAAAACATTAAAATCACACTTTTTTATAATAGGGGACCTTTAAAGGGACTATTTGTAACTTTCAGAAATGCTTGTTAACAGCGACACCTGTGGCCATGAAATCAACGAAAGTCAGCGTCAAGCTCATGCTTGCTCGCTCTAAATAGACCTGAACAAGCATCGCTCAAAACAGTGAGGCGACACACGTCAGCTAAAAGCACAATATCACTCTATATTTCAGCTGCTTGGCAGTAATGTTAGCTGACCAGACAAAGGTCTCTCCATGAATCAATGCTGATCCTAGTGTTGGCTTTTCCTGAGAGCTAAACTAACTCTTCTGCAGTGGGTAGTGTGTGCGCGTTCACGTCTAGAGGTAGAGCGAGACAGTGAGAACGCGCGTGCTGTCTGAGTGAAGGAGAGCAGGCAGAGGAGGAGAGTACAGCGGCCACACGTGAGCGCGCATATGCGAGTGCGCATGTGTCCCGACCCAGTACATTTATACGCTTAAAAAGTTTAAGGCTGGACAATACATTGATATTATATTAATATCGTGATGTGAGACTAGATATCTTCTTAGATTTTGGATATCGTAAGTGTTATCTTTTCCTGGTTTTAATTTTCTGAACTTACCAGACTGTTCTAGCTGTTCTATTATTTGCCTTTACACACTTAGTCATTATATCCACATTACTGATGATTATTTATCAAAAATCTCATTGGCTAAATATTTTGTGAACGCACCAATAGTCAACCCTACAATATCGTCGTATCGATATTGAGGTATTTGGTCAAAAATATTGTGATATTTGGTTTTCTCCATTCTCCCTCATCTGAATCTGATGAGCCATCGAGACCTGACTCTTTCCTCAGTAATAGATGATGTTGACCAATTATTTGTAATTGATTTACAATAGAATTTACAATAAAAAGTGCAATTCATATCTAAATCACTACTTCAACATTATCTCCTGGGTGTAAAGGACTAAAAACAATACTGAGAATTCTTGTTTTATTCCCCTCATTAGGGCAACATATCTTCTGAGATACAGACATTTCAACTCATATGGCCAAATATAGGATTTGTTTTCCCATAAACTCTAAAATTAGTCTCCAAAAGCAATATTATCAAAATGAAGTCTCTTCATAACTTGTAAACCTTCAAAAATCTCAATTTGTTTTAAGTTTAGTGGCATTTTCACAAAAAGCAGACATGTCTAGTTAAAAAAAATGTATATATTAAGTCTATCAATCAATAAAAATATTTAATCATAATTAATCGTATGATTGTCCATAGTTAATTGTGATTAATCGCAAATTAATCGCACGTTTGATCTGTTCAAAATGCACCTTAAAGGGAAATTTGTCAAGTTAATTAACAACACAAAACAATAACAGATATTGTCCAGAAACCCTCACAGGTACTGCATTTAGCATAAAATATATGCTCAAATCATAACATGGCAAACTGCAGCCCAACAGGCAACAACAGCTGTCAGTGTGTCAGTGTGCTGACTTGACTATGACTTGCCCCAAACTGCATGTGATTATCATTAAGTGGGCATGTCTGTAAAGGGGAGACTCGTGGGTACCCATAGAACCCATTTACATTCACTGATCTGGAGGTCAGAGGTCAAAGGACCCCTTTGAAAATGGCCATGACAGTTTTTCCTCACCAAAATTTAGAATATGTATTTGTGTGCCATGTATCGCTTTAAAACTGAGCCCGCTACAACCTTAAAAATCTGAGGTTGTGTTAAAGCGTTAAAGAAGTTAGTGGTGATAAAACAATTTTGCGCTAACAAGTTTTTATCGCATTAAAGTGGCAGTAGTCAGTATATTTTTGGCATCATTGGGCAAAAGATTCCATAATAACCTTTCAGCATATTGTAATTCAAGTGTTCTGAGAGAAAACTAGACTTCTTCCCCTCCTCATGGCTCTGTTTTCAGGCTTTAGAAAATCTAAGCCGTGACGGGAGACTTTGACCAATCACAGGTCATTTCAGAGAGAGAGAGCGTTCCTATTGGCTGTGCTCCGGTCATGTGACCAGAACTTGGCATTCCTTCAACAGATTTCACAATGGCAGTGGCGTCACAAACGTTCTCATTTTACAGCTAAACCGTGCACTACAAGATGATTCTGAAAACATTTGAGGAGAGAAATAGGCATTAACGTAACAGAGTATTGATTCATATTTGATCAGCGCTGCCTAGTTTGACCGTTTGGTCGGAGTTTGCAAGTGATTGACACTCTTACTGCAGCTTTGACAGCTCTTACTTTCGGTCTGTGAAATCTTGCAGATGCCGTTAGGAGCACCGGAGGACACAGAGGCACATGATCTTTTTCAAATGACCTGTTTCATGTACTACTGTCAGGATATAGCGACTGTTTTATAAAAATAACTTTTTTTAATCATATCTGCTCCAATCTCGCCTACTTCAGCTTTAACTTTGACAGCCCTAATATATACAGTTGGGTCGAGGCACCAAGTCACAGCTCTTCCTGCTGAAACTGTTAGACAGCAGTTTAGGGTCTCTTCTACAGCCTTCCAACTGTCTGTATCGCCCAGAATAAAAACATATTTTAGGCTTAAGAAAAAAGTTAGATCATCTCTCTGAAAAACTGCAGCTACCGTGCCCTACAGTATCATGAGTGCCACTTGTTATCACAATGATTTCAACATCTCCCTCCATCTCTCTTTCCTCATCTCTTTATCCCTCTATCATCTGCTCCCTCTGTCTCTTCCACTCCCCTTGTACAATGTTCAACAGTCATAAATCAACGTCCCAGCATGTTTCTCTGATAACATTAGACATTTATGAATAATAAATGGCTGCTCTCCCACTCCTTATTACTTATTGACATCTTATGTCACATTAGAATAAATGAAGGGGATAAAAAGGACCGGCAGGGTGTCCTTATGATCATATCATATTCTCCTTTTTGTAAAAAGGTGTTTGTTTCGCTTATTTGAAAAGGGAGATTTCAAGGTCCCATTTGCCATTTATGCTTCGTGACCCACTGAACTGATTATGTCAACTTTGTATTGCACATTTTGAAAGCTCCTTGGGTTGTTGGGGGAAACAAATAGTGCAAGCTGGAGTGGAGAAAACACAGAAACGTCCCAAATGACAATTAATCAATGAGAAGCTGTCATGACAACGGAGAAAGGAAGATATAAAATCCTGCCATCAAGTAACCGACCTATAAAGCCATTTGAATTGGCTTATTCCTGTCCATATTTGACAATAACATAATGTGGGTTGAGGATGACGTGATGTACATGAAGTATATATGGCCCTGGCATGACAAACACGTCCAGAAGGCAAAGAAAAATCATCATCATTCGAGTGTAAAAATGCCAGTTAATATCAGTTCACGCCCATGACAATTCGTTCAAATTTCAAAATCATCAACATCAGCTCTCTGAGCAGAGCAACAGCACTCCAATGAATACTTCTCAATTTGCCAAATGTTGCTGGAAATGAACACTTGTCGACTGTCTGTGTGAGGACATCTTAACCTGCAGCAATGACTCACGCCAGGGACACAAAGGGAATGCCAGGAGCGCGTGGCGGCTGTGTGGCGTGGCGGCTGCGTGGCGTGGCGGCTGCGTGGCGTGGTGGCTGCGTGATTCACGTGTCGGGTGTTCACACTGCTGCATTTCTGCTGCTGCAGCTGCCGTCAGCCTTTTCTCTCTACATAGAGTTTGCCTTTCAATGGCCATTTCATTTCATTATAAATATCATTTATATTTATTTTAGACAGAGAAAGGTTAAGAAACGTGTGGTAAGTTGTAAATAATAATCGACAGTTAAAACTCCGTACTATATTCATTCATGGAGCTCTCCAAGTCACTGCATGTTCTAAAACACTGTCCGGCACATATTTCAGAATAAAAGCCTTGTGTTAACAAATGAAGCAATTCTGTCCACAGAAAAAAACACTTGAGGGCTTTTATTTTGAAATGGAAGCAGGAAGTTTTGATTTAAAAATAAGTCTTTACTTTTTTTTCATCTCCGTAAGATATTCTACAGATAGACATTGACTATTTGTACAATTTACAACTTTTAGGACCTAATTATTTAAATAAGGACTATTAGAGTGTTCATACTGGGAAGTTGATTTACCTCAAAAATTATCTGCTGAGTTACAGACGTCTCTTTCTTAATGGAAGTCTGTGGGAAAAAGTATTTTTGGGTCCAATGGCATCACGCAACGGACACAGAAGTTGTAGTACCACAGTTTGGCTACTAAGACAATTTGCTTCAACGCCCAGCGCTCTTCCTGGGGGCTTGATGCAAACCCACAGACAATGATGTTTCTACCACGACGATGATGATCATCATGGTGCTACTTGGTATGGTACATCACCAAGGAAAGTGACGCTTGTACCATATCTGTTGTATGGAAATATCAGATGCTCCATGAAAGGTGTTATTAACCTTGAAACAGTAGTTTAACAAATACCTCTTAACTCCCCTTACTAACATTTTCTAGAGCTTTCAACCGCATCTCACAGTCTTCCTCAGCGAATGATGTTAGGATGATATGTATGATATGTGGGGGAGCCAATGGTTCATCTACTATATTTATACTCATTGTCAAGAAAGGTAATGCATAAATACTGTTAATAATGTATTTTCTGGTGCGACTCTCCCTCTTGAAGAGCCATCCTTGGCTGTTTCTTGAAGCCAGATGGAGTCAAAGCTGTGATTGGTTCTTTCTTCATCATGCTGTAAGACACACTGACTGTTCTCTTCACAAACAAAAAAAAAAGCCTGGAAATGTCAAAAAGGACAATTTCCACTTTTTGACAAGAGTAAGGACTACGCAAATGTGTAAAACCCATTGGGTAATCCGTTTCTAAAGATACCCCCCACCCCCCACCCCTCTTCAGAAGGGAACAGTGCCAACTCATTTTGTACTGAAGGAAATAAATAGGGAGAGAGGAAAACAGAGCAACTGTTGCGTTTCACAAGGCCAAATCCCTGAACATGAGTAGACTAGATGAGCTTCAGGACACAAGTTGACATTATGTTTCATTTCAATAACAATGCCTCCGTGAAGTTGACTGCCTTAGCAATATCCCCAGTGGGAAACACACACACATATGCACACACACACACACACACACACACACACCAAAAGAAACAATAAAATGTTCCGCTTTGCTTTTACGAATCAACATGAATTAAATCCCTATACCTTGAATTTAACACAAACCTTAAAAAAGCAAAGGTTTTAAGGAATTTCCAGTTTTATAGTGTCCGTACGAGCAGAGCAAACACACACACACACACAAACACACGCACACACACGCACACACACACACATACACACAGTTAATTTACCCTGATATTCCCTCTGCATCCCTTTTAAAAGCTGCTCTATTGACATTACAATGTTCCACTGGGACCCCTAAGAAATAATGTGCAGGCAAGATTTATTGCACACACACACACCCACACACACATACACACACTGCAATGAGAAAACGTGTTTATATCACACACCCACCCACGGGAGAACAGACTAAAATGATACATTATGATGCAAACACACCCACACATACAGTATAGCCTATACATGGCAGTGTTTATCACCCTCTCTCTCACACATATGTACACTCCTTTCCTCTTTCACTCGGAGAGACAATGAAATACAGTGCAGTGCAATATTTGTGTTGCATGCAGGCACGCACACACACACACACACACACACACACACAGTTGCAGGGGGGAAGGAACCTATTTAAATGCTAAGTAAGCGGTCTCTCCCTTTTGGGGCGATGTGATTATACAGTCGATCTCATAAGCAATGCTTCACAACTGGATTTGCACATGTAGAACTTAATTACAAGAGGCCTCGCTTCTCTCCGTGTGTCGTATTCATGGGAGCATGTCTATTGAGAGAGGTGGGATTGAAGCTATTACCTCGCTTCTGTGTGTGTGTGTGTGTGTGTGTGTTTGTGAAGCCAATCTATCAGCAGTTTAGCCAAGATTAATGTTTACATAAACAAGTTTGGGCTCAGTTGCCAGATTCTCTTTCTAAACTCTCTCTCTCTCTCTCATTCTCTCTCTCTCTCTCTCATCATTTTTCCCCCTCTCTCCATCTCCTGCCTTTGTTTTAATGTGTGAATTGCACTCGCACACGCACGCGCACTGCAACACATTTCGCTGATCAAAATAAGTCCCAGTGTGTAGACAAACTGGGGTAAATGAACAGTAAGCAAAGAAAATTGGATTACTGGATAAACAGTTTCCTTCAGAATGTTCCTATCCCAACAGACCATCGTGGTTAGTGATGGGTACTGAGAACCAATCCCGTCCATACGGATAACTCAGCTCTACGATGTAGGCCTACTGTGTGTTGATGCATATTAGCTATTATATTAGCAAGCTAACACGGTAAATTAAGACTGTGAACATGGTAAACATTTGAACTGTTGAAAAGCAGCATATTAGCTTGAATCAAGTAGCTACAGCCTCACAGATAGGGATGCACCGATACCGGATCGGATATCGGGCCAATGCTGACTCAAATAGCTGGATCGGACATCGGTGACAATGAGGCCGATCTATTCAATTGAATTCTGTTTATATATTATATACATTTTATACTGGAATTTCAATGCCTGTTTAAGTTTTGACCACTTTGTTGCTGCATTAAAAAGGTTTACTCTTGAATTGTAATTCCTGTTCATTTTGAAGATGTTTTTGCCAAGTTGTTTGCAATTTTATTATTTTAATAATTAATAATAATTCAGTAAATTCATATCTATGTATTTATTTGTTACATTTTGTTTCACACAGTTAGGAAAGCGATGTTCAAGTCAAGCTGGATGTTACCTTACACATAAAAGAATGATCCCAGTCGCTTCCACACAGTGAGGCATCCAGCTTATTAATCACTGGTTAATCAGTTAAACACTGGTATCAGATCGGTACTCGGTATCGGCCGATACCCAAAGCCCAGGTATCGTTATCTGCTAACATGGCTGTAGACTCTTAGGCTGTAATCAAAACCACATACTATACTACGTACCAATTTAGCCAAAATGTAGCATGCAGTATGCAGTATACAGACAAAAGCAAAATGCAAATTTTCCTGCATGAAAGTCGCACACACTACATCCCCATCCAACATCCCGATGACCACACGCTTACTCTCCCCTTCACTAAAGGGCTCATTACTTCCTGCATTGTGGAATGATCCATTATGGACATACTAGAACAAATGTTAAATTGGTACTGGTTGTTGACTGATCAGAACCAAAGCCATTTTCCTACACATAAAAAAAAAACTTTTCCTAGTCGGTTGTAACGACGACACATTTGAAGAACCACCAGCTTTATGTTTCTTCTTCCTAATCCTGGAGATTCTCCTTGAGAAAACAAACATGCTTTTGCTCCTAAACAGAAACTGTTAAAATGAATAATGCAGGAGAGCTGCCACATTCTTCCTTAAGAGCACTGCTACCCTCGTTTTACATGGGTTTGTTTACACGTCTTTGGTACTTTTGAATGTTGTATAAAGTCATTTATTTCTGTTAACTTCTGAGAAGCTGTAGTGAAGCAGCAACAGAACTTTCAGACATTCATTTTTAATATTTCTGCCAAAAGGAAAAACTTGCTAAAAACTAACTTGATCTCTTTCACAAAATGTCCCTTCTTTTCTTTGAACTAGTGCAGTGCTCGTTCAAAACATGTCTGCTTAGAACAGGCCGAATGCTTAACCTGTGGTATTGTTGCTTGCAGCTTTCTCGAGAACCGCTCATACAAACAATTTCAACTCGAAACTGCACTTCCTTGGGTCCTGACAAATACACCTTTCATGACATCAATACACATACCATGACATAGTTGTGTCACACTCCCAAAACGCAGCTACTCATGGTCAGAATCATTGGTGAAATACACTGTGGTACACGTGAAATAAATACACTCAAGTCAGGGTTACTTGTGGTCAGAAACATTGGTGAAAAACACTCTGGTTCATGGGAAAAATACACCCAGGTCAGGGTTACTTAGGGTGAAAATTATTGGTGAAAAACACTCTGGTTCACAGGAAAAAAAATACACACAGGTCAGGGTTACTTGCGGTCAGAAACATTGGTGAAATACACTTAGCGGAGGTAATTTCCAAATAAACATATTAGTCGCTTGCGTTGACATAACCACCGCGGTTATAATGTAGAGCATGGATTTAATTCTGAGGTATTTGCCAGTGGCAACGTCATTAGTGTTATAGGTTAGTAGTCTTACAGCAGGGAAACACAGTCTTACTCACTGGGGAGAAATACACCCAAGTCGGGCAGGTAGTACTGGTTGCAACATTGGTGAAATATACCCAGCAGATGTATTCATTTCCAAATAGGCATATTAGTAGCTTGTTTTGACACCGCGGTTATAAAATAGAGCACAGATTTCATGAGTGGAGGTATTTTGCAGGCAATAAAATTACAAGTTAGTTTGGCAAAAATGTACATAACTTGAGGAGCTGTTCTTGTTGGCTATCCGACTCCTGCAGGTGCTGGACACTTCCCACAACTGCCCATAAAATAAACACATTCTCACTCCCAACTCGTCAAATACCGCCGCTCGAGTCCCTCTGCATCGGAGACCGACGCATGGGGTACCCCTCTTGCGTAACTTTTGGACGAATCGGTGACGGCGTGTCAATATACGCTCGTTACATGAATAGTGTCCTTTCAAAATGAACTTTGTTTTCACAGGAAGTTAGGTTTAGGCAACATAACCACTTAGGTAGGGTTAGGAAACGGTCGTGATTGGCGTGAACTTCACTGACTAGCAACTCACGGGACTCACAGGACCGACGAGTCACGTGACTAAAGACTGACGTGACAAAATAAGTCAACTTTACTTTTAGTTTCACACAGGACACGAACGGCGGTCTCCTGGTTGAAAGTCTTGTGTTTATTGGACCCGTCCACCATCACTCCCGCCCGCCATTAACGGACTCTCACGCTATCAATACTACGTCAGTTGCTCCGACCATCGAATAACGCCGCGGGCGGGTTTACATCGGAGTTAGTTGTCACATACTGTTGCTTAAGGGTGCCTCCGCATCGGTTTCCAATGCCGACGGGCGCCGCCCAATTGACGGTATTTGATGAGTTGGGAGTGAGGTTGGTAAAATCGGTGCTCCATACATACTGGCTGTAACTACACTAACTGAGAGTTTAACTTCACCATCATAATCTGACTGATGTGTTGCATGGATCTGGCCTCACTCTCTTTATTGTTTTAAAAAGACCTCATAATCACATTTTCCCCGGCCAGAGACACACACATTCAGTTCTGTAACCTGCTGATCTGAGACACATTATCCCTGACAACCATAAACTGGCAACCAGGGCACAGAGAGCACCTTCTGGCGAGAAAAGAGACAATTTGAGGAGCTAAACTCGTCCAGCTTTATTCAGACTGTGGCCCTGTCAGAGTCACCGGAGTCGCTGCCAGTGTGGACTCTCTGGCCGATGAGGAGGTGCAGCTCAGCATTATAATGTTCCAGCTGCAGTCAACACAGCGTAGCTACGCAGATCAACTTGTTTTCCAAATTTGTGCGATCACGGACCTACATGCTGCAGCCTATAGCTGATATTTAAATTCAGTCACGATGGCTAAAAAAAAAAAATCATGTATCTCTTCTCCTCTCCATTAAAAAAAGCCACGGCCGCTATGTAGAGAGGCTGACGGAGATAAATGGAGTGAGAGAGAGAAGAAGGAGAGAGCGAGGGAGGGAAGGAAAGAGAGCAAGAGAGCAGGACACTCGAGGATAGAAGAAGCCTCCATTGTTTCTTATTTTCACCGGCACATACACACACACACACACACACACACACACACACACACACACACATAAACAGACGTTTCTATTTTCTGTTGCGCTGAGGGGACTGAAAAAGAAGAGTCCCCAGAGGACAAACAGGTTAACCTGTCGTTTTAAAGCCTTCAAACACACACCCACACACGTATACACAGAGGGTTTTTGCACAGCTCTGAATGGCTTCATGAAGAAATACAATCAGCAGGCTATGTGGAAGAATTCTCTGTCCTTCCTCTTCTAAAGAAATACAGATCATCCATACGGTGGAACTGGACTACGCACATTAGAAAATAGAACATATTTTCGTCTAAATCAAATCCCAATATTTGAATCTGGGAGATGTCCTCTTATAGACGGGTTTCTTGTATACAAACATTACTGAGTGTGATCACATTCAGGGGGCAAAACCGCAGCTGATGTAATCAACATAGATTTAGCATTGTTTTTACATTCTTCTTGACTATACGAGACCCTAGAACGTGAGTTTTCCCCTGCTGTAGTCGCGTAATGTTAAAGCAATGTAGAGCCATAACAAAGTCTTGCATCACTTTTAAGTTTTGAGGCATAGTCGCTAAATCTATATAAATGTTTCCTTACGTCCGGGCCACACCGGGAATGTCAGTAGTGCATGGCGGCCGCCTCGCTGAACTACTGTGTATTACACGTGTGGGGTGTCCACACCAGCAGCGTTTCTGCTGCTGTCAGCCCTTTCTTTCTACATAGAGTTTGCCTTTCATAATGGCCATTTAATTTCATTATAAATGTCATTTATATTTATTTTAAACAGAAAAAGGTTAAGAAGCGTGTACTCATTTGTAAATAACAGTAATAATCCACAATTAAAAGCCGGTACTTCATTCATTCATGGAGCTCTGCAAGTCACTACAACACTGTCCTGTAAATATTTCAGAATAAAAGTCTTGTGTTAACAATAAACGAATTCTGTCCACAGAAAAAAATGCTTGAGGGCTTTTATTTTTAAATGAAAGCAGGAAGAGTTGATTTAAAAATCACTTTTTTTCATGACCGTAACATATTCTACAGATATAGACAAGAAACTGTAATAATGCAGCTGATATGATGTCAATATACTGTCAAAAGATCATTTTCACTGTCGGTTGTTGCTGTGAACCTTGCGGCTCACGGTAAAAATAGGCGAAACCTCGAATCTCTAGAAGAGACGCAGCCGAGCCGCACCTGAGCTGCGCGGCTCTCGCGGGCAGTGTGGCTGCTCAAACATGTTAACATAGACACCAAAATAAAAAAAATAAAAGGTTCCGCAGCCGCCACGAGCTGCTGATGTTTCCAGTGTGGCCCGGGTTTAGAGTGTGGTTCAATCACCCTGTTGTTGATCAGTTCATTTTTATCGATCTGTGGAGCATGACAGCTCACCATGACCACCCGCTGCTTTGCTAGCTCTGTGTGACTAGAATGCTTTTGCCCACCAGGCCTGGATTCATAATCTCCTTCTGTTTTTAGCAAAGGCATGCGATCCACCTCGCAATATTAAACATTTTCAATCCATCATTCCTGCGGTCGGTGAGTTCACTGCACATCAACTCCATGTCATCTCTGCTTTGGAGCTTGGCTCTGCTAGACATGCCGTGCTTTCTGCCCCCCGGTTGCGTGCGCATCTCTGTGATGACGTTGCACAGAAACCCGTCTACAGTATGAGAAAAAAACATCAAAGCTATATATGATTATGTGCAACAGCATTCAGAAAGTTGAATTTGTGGCTTGACACAGACTCTTTGAGCGCTTACGTCAAACAGGTTTGATATCTGAATAAGCAAATGTACTAACATTGCCACTTAACTGGCTGTGACTGTGTCGTGCCTGTTGGCTTTAATTGCTTCACTGTTGATTTGAAGCCATTCTAACAGGCTGTGACATGTATAATCCCTGTTGATTTAAATTTAGTTGTAGCCGTCTTTGATCTTTGGCAGCTCTCACCGAGACAGCCAAGACGTGTGACAGGAAGTACAGGCTCATGTAGGGTCTGCACTGCAAATTGAGACGTTTTCAGTCCAGGTGATTATCTTCAGTTCTACATAGAAACCAGCGCAACCAGTTCCAATCGATCCTGACAAGAACAGAAGCAGCAAAAAAAATGCTTTGCACAGCAGTCACTGCGGCCATGTATTACAATGATAGGAGAATGGTGTAATGATAGAACATAGTGTTAAGCACACCAGGAACGTCAGGAGCATGTTACCTGTTGTTTTTTATTTCGGCTTCCGTGTTAACAGGTTAGAGCAGCCACACTGCCCACGCGTGTCTCTTCTAGAGAATAGAGGCCTCGTCTATTTTTGACGTATGCCGCTCGCGTTTCACAGCAACAACAGACTGTGAAAGTGATCTATTGACTGTATATTGACATTATATCAGCTACATTACTACGGTTTTGATGTCTAGACATCTGTAGAATATGTCACGGACAGTGAAGGTGATCTATTGACTGTATATTGACATCATACCGGCTACATTACTACAGTTTACATGTCTATCTGTAGAATATGTTACGGAGATGAAAAAAAAGTAAAGACTTATTTTTAAATCAACACTTCCTGCTTTCATTTAAAAAAAAAAAAAGAAGCCCTCAAGCGTTTTTTCTGTGGACAGAATTCCTTCATTTGTTAACACAAGGCTTTTATTCTGAAATATGTGCCGGACAGTGTTCTAGAACATGCAGTGACTTGCAGACCTCCATGAATGAATATAGTACGGAGTTTTAATCGTCGATTATTACTGTTATTTACAAATTACCACACGTTTCTTAACCTTTCTCAGTCTAAAATAAATATAAATTATATTTATAATGAAATGAAATGGCCATTGAAAGGCTAACTCTATGTAGAAAGAAAGGGCTGACAGCAGCAGCAGAAACGCAGCAGACGCAGCTGGTGTGAACACCCGATGGTGGTTATCAACTTGGTAAATCAACTCAGGGTTTCTCAGTCTGGCTATGAGCGCATTCATAGAAAAAGGTTAAGGAGCGTGTACTCACTTGTAAATAATAATCCACAATTAAAAGCCGGTACTTTATTCATTCAACACTGTCCTGTAAATATTTCAGAATAAAAGCTTTGTGTTAACAATAAAGGAATTCACACAGGTGAAGCTGCCAAATGCAGGAAGGACAGCTGGAAAAGTAAAAAAATGTTGACGTGTGAATGCGTAAATTAACATACTTATTAATTTAATGGAACACTCAAAGTCAGATATAGTCAGCTAGATGGGGCAGTGATATTATAAAAAAATGTCAGAATATAGTGAATGAATAGATTACTCTTCATTACACCCTTTGACACCAATATGGCGTGTCTGACTATTTCAGCATTCTTTCAGCTGCGTAGCTGAGCATATGTCCCCTTTAATGAAATCCAAAAAACGTGCCACTTGACTTTGACTTTGACTTTAACACAGATGACTTGTGGCTTCACTTTTATTTAAACCTTTCTTACTTGGAATGATTTGACATCATGGTTTTTAAAATAAGGTTTCCAAGAAGTGTGTAGCGCATCAACTCTTCATTTTCCTGACAATAGATATGTTTTGAATCATTCTGACAGCACTGAATCACGCTGCTCGAGCAAGAGGGCAGTGACCCTGATTCAGATACGTAGTACTATGGTGGTAAACCTGAATAGATCTATGACTGAAATTGTCTGACTTTCAGTACATATCTATATGGGACCATGGTAGGCTACATAGTATACAGTTCTGGATCAGGACTCGAGGGAAAGGTGCATTTGACAACGAGAGCAGTATACCGACAAGTATGACTTGTTTTGGGAAACACAAGTTTCCACAACAAGTTTTGGACTTCTACTTGACTAGGGACTTAATGTTCTCGTGACCACGGCAGGAATGTGTCCTCTCAGTTTGGTCTTATGCCCCTCAAAAAATGATATGCCCTGCAGTGGCCTTGATGCCCCACCAGCACAGCCCCAGCTGATCTAAAATATATATACAAAATAATTATGAGGATGAATGTATTTTAACAACTAAAACACAGTCACAAATCTTTGATTTATGTCATTCAGAATTGGACTTTTAACGATATTAACTCTGTCTGTAGGCTACAGCACAACAAAGTAGAACACAGCAACAATAAATATCAGTAAACACAATTAAAACAGACAAAAAGAAAGCATTTAACTACATAGTGTACTCATGGTATAGAAGCTCAAATCTCAGTGAAAAATAACCAAATCAACAAAATCTGCAAGTTCTAAACGCTCGGCTTCTAAAATGTAAATACCAATAAATTAGTTTTTTAAATAGTTTTGATTTTGATTGTATTTATTTATTTATTTCACTGATTGCTGTATTATGTATTAAAAATAAAATCATCCTTAACCTTTAAAGGGACTGTTTGTAATTTCTTACACGTATAAATCATTGTGGGTCGGTGTCCCATGCGCACTTGTGTGTGGCTACACTGTTCAGACTCAGACTCCAACACAAACTCCAGTGAAGCACCAAAACCTCTTGGTTGTATCTAGTGAAGCCCGTCTGTTAAACAGTGTTGGCCGCGGTCGGAGGACGCGGGGGAGACCGTAGCTTTGGTCTCCAGGACCGGAGTCTCTGCTGTACTCTGCTCCTCTGCCTGCCTTCACTCACACACCGCGCTCGTTCTCGCTCTCTTGCTCCACCTCTTACGTGCATGCGTGCACACTCCACACTGCAGAAGAGTTAGTTTAGCTCTGAGAATATCTAGTGAATGTTCAGTGGACGTTTGTGCAGAAATAACTGCTG
>CAKAOH010001860.1:7047-57673 GCA_916701665.1 Sebastiscus tertius
CCATGGGAGACCCTACCAGGAGCACGAGGCTCCAGACAACACAGCACTCAGGGTCATGGGGACACACAAACCTCTCCACCACGTTAAGGTGATGGTTCAAAGTCAGTTGTTTTTTTTTAATGCGTTTGCCTGATGCCTGAAATAATGTCGGTGGTTAACACAAGCTGAAGAGATTTTCACATATTGTTTTACGACATCTGTAAATATCCTACAATTTTTAAGCTTTTACGTGTCTTAAAAAAGGCGGTTGCTTACAAGTGGCTAAATGAGACTATTAAACGTCATCATGCTGAACTCTAATCCACCTTTGACTCTGAAGTGGCGACGTGAAGTCATGCGACCGTGGTGTAGTTTGCTTATAGCCTAACGTTGGCTTTTTACTTCTGGTGATTGCATTTATGCTTCAAAAATCATAAAAGTGGTGTTCATTATTGAAGATTATCTTGCTGAACAAAATGTTTAATTATCATAAACGTGTGTTTGCCACAGAGATTATTTCCTGCAATAATCCAAAACCCGATGGAAAAATCCCATTGGCTTTTTGTCGAGGGAACCAGGGTGATGCTAACTTCCTGGTTGGCTTACAAAAATACGTCATCCCTGCAGCACTCCATTAGACAAGGATAAGACTATAGACCTTTTCAAACTTGACAACATGAACATTATAAATGGGCCTCTTTGTATTTCCTGTTGCAATGTTTGTTAATGCAGGAGCTGACAGGAAGTAAACTTGGACCAAAGCTGTTGCCCTAGCAACAGAGTGGCAATGTAAAGGTCTATAAGCAAAAAACTATTGACCCCAGCTTCTCCCAAACTGTCCTTGTGTACATATTCACGAGTTATGTTTAAGTGGCCCTACTTGAAGAGCACTTTTGAGACATTTTCCATTTTTGAGATATGTTCTTAAGTCTTTGAGCTTCAATACACTTGAATAAGTAAACATGAATGATGGTGTTTGTCGTTAATCTGCTAATTTAATGACTTAAATCTGTTATTCAGCCAGAGTGACTATTAGTATTTGGATGTGGATATGGTGGTGATGCATGAGAGCAGAGGAGCATCTCAGGGGTGTCAGTGCTGTTTGCAGGTGATAATTGGAATTGGCCATGTCTTCTGGACCTCTTGTCCCCGGGGACTGCTCATTTCACCCCGGGGCTCAGAGGGACCAGAGAGGTCACTGATGGGCGGAGCAAGTAGGGGATGATAATGGAAGTGTGCGTTGTTTGGTAGGGGTACATATATTCAGGAGGAGGATGAGGATGAAGAAGAGAACCTCTACAGTAATACAGCTGTGAAACTGTGAGAAAACATTCAGCAACGGACCAACAGAAGGGAAAGCAGAGTGAGCGTCAAGGAACACCTGTAGTAATAAAGTTTTGAGACCAAGGTAAGGACGCTTACTTACACTTTTATGTAGTTTTACTGCACTTTATCTGAAATATACAGTACATTGTTAATAGAATAAATATTACAATGAATGTTGTTGGACTGGCTTTAACTCCTCTTGTCAGGCTAAACTGACTTAAGATTTGATATTTTAGAACTCTGTCTATCCCTAATTATACATACATTCATGTCTATTCAAACAGCAATACATTATAAAAATCCGTAAAATGATCATGTATCAGTGTTTTACAAATGCAATAATATGTTTGGCTGATTTGTGGCAAGAAAGCATTTTACATTTCGTCAAATGAGAGCAAAATGGAGAAATAATTTAGCAAAAATGCAAACTTTCAGTAAAATAATTCAGTCCAAATATTAAAACTCATAGCATTATCGTGTCATAGCTTGAATGTCTTGATATTATTGCAAAATATTAGAGATATTTCTGGTGATAGACACCTCTACTCTGCGTACAGTATGGTCTGGTGTAGTGGTGTCACGATATACCAGTATTGACGACAACCGTGATATTCAAAAATGTTAATAACACACAATATGATAATATCATGTAAATAATCCAGCGCCTCTTACATCGTTACAGACTCTCTCTCCACTTCCCTTTATTCATATCTTGAGTGTAATTAATTTGCCAAAAAAAGAGATAAAACAAGAAACAAAGTTAAAGATGAATTTGACTGATAGCATTATTATTATTTTTTTCAACTTTTCCATAGATATCGCGATAATATCGTTATCATTATTTTTTGGGGGCCATGATAATCACGACAACCATAATGAGTTTTTATTGCAGAAAAAGCAAAACCAATGACGCTTTTTCAGTTCAAACTTTCTGCTGCTACACAAAAACTATTCCAAATTTGAATGATGGAAAATATAATATAGTATAGTACCCTTATAGTCAGAGCTAATCGAGTGTATCTTTTCCTTTAGGTGGGATTTATATTATCATGTGTGTATCTCGGCTGGTTTTGCTGCTCGGGCTGCTTCTATGTGTCGGGGCTCAGCTGTCCAGCGCCCAGCACTGGTCCCACGGTTGGTACCCTGGAGGCAAGAGGGAGCTGGACTCATTCGGCACATCAGAGGTCAGGATCAGTGTGTGCATAGTTTTCTCATTCACTGAGCATTTCCTGTTGAGAATGAAGATATACCTCTTTACTCTTCTCTCATGTTCTGAATCTCTCTGTTTCTCAGATTTCAGATGAGATTAAGCTGTGTGAGGCCGGAGAATGCAGCTACTTGAGACCCCAGAGGAGGAACATCCTGAGAAACATTATTGTAAGTGAATTAACGTGCCCTTTCCACAGTGCTGCATGGATGCAGGCTGTATACAGACAAACTCATTAGAGCTGCCTGTGTCCCACTGTTATAAAAAAAAAAGCTTATAAACCAGTTATAGTAAAGAGGTAATTAGTAGGGGTGTAAATCACAAGTTTCATCACGATACAATATTATATAGATTCTTTGGACAACGATACAATATTTGCTGATATCACAACGTCTGCCACGATACGATTTAGATTTGATTCAATTCAGGGGCCTGTGATCAATACGCTCATTTAACACAATCAGTTTAATTTATATCAACTAACAAAATGCAACTAAAATATGATATGGCAATTTTATTACTGAGCTCTTCCAGACATTTTAAATGAAAAACAATCTATTCTTTTTAATGAAATGAATACATATAAAGTGGTAATTTCAAAATAAAGGCGTATCTTGAAGATGATATGTATCAATACTTTCACTTGGCATCGATAATATCGGATTGTTGATCACTGAATCGCTATATCGAGCCAAAACAATGTATAATTACACCCCTCGTAATTAGCTGACCAATGGATAATGTCTTATTTAGCAGATAACAGTCCTTGTCAATGTAATTTCTTTGATTAACCCGGTTGGTGTTAATATGAACACTATCACTGTGTTATTAGTGTACAAATTTAGAACATGGTAATCTAATTAGATAATCTACTACTACAGGGAATCTCTCTCTTTTTTGTCTTTACAAGAATGTGTCTCCAGATGCCGTCCTGTTAATATATTTATAGGCTACACACAATATAACGGTGTATTCTAGCTGTGCATTAAGTGTATTGAGTGTATCTGACTCTCATGTTATCCTGTATCACTCTTCACAGTTGGATGCCTTAGCCAGAGATCTCCAGAAGAGAAAGTGACAGCTTTTCTACCTATAGTGACCTTCTTCTTCTTCTTCTTCTTCAGTGTCTTCGTCTTGACGTGAAACAACTTTATGTTGATCCTCTGATCTCGTCCATTTCTTATATTTGTCAGTAAAGTTGTTTTCCAGCATTACATGGATTATCCCTGTGGCAAACAAATGTTGAGATTGTAATGTCCCAAAATAAAATATCTATTTTGATATGAACTTTGTTTGTGTCCAAAACTGTCTATGTGGCATAGTGTGAATAGTAAATGTATGGAAACACGAGGGAACTAGATGTAGTAGATGTAGCAAAAAAATAAAATTCATGATGGATAAATTCCATTTAGATGTTTCGGTTTCAGGGTCGTGGTTTATTGTGCATGCTGGTTCAGTGTCTTGGTTTTAGTGGAACACTTGAATAACACATAAAAAAGGGCTATTGACTTGAACTGAATTGGAAGAAAATATTTTTTTATTTTAGTTTTAATTGTAAAAGTATTTGTCCTTTATCAAATATATTCTGATCATTTTTCAATTTGTTTTTTCATGGGGATAAATTAAATAGAAATTACTTGAAATACATAGATCAGCCCAATGATTGTATGCTTTCATTTAGGAAAATTATCATCATGCACCATTACATTTTTTATTTTTATTTTTAAATGAGGATTATCCATAGACTGTAGCCTATGGGAGAATTATCCCATAAAATAACTTTTTATTTAATAAAAGTAGAAAATATAAAATCAATATACAGGGGAAAGTATATAATTAAAACAAAACAGAACAGCCAGGGGTACAAAACAATAGATAAAATATTATGAAACAAACAGAAATTAATTGTCTGAATAGCCTTTTTGTTAGTCGAAGAAAATTAGTTATTAGTAGAAATTAGTTATACATTTAGTTTAATGAAGATTTATTGTTGCTAAATTTACATTTATAATAAAATATTTTGCTAGGATCATCAAATAGTATTTGATAGCAAAATATTTTATTATATATAATATAATAGCATATAATATATAATATATAATATATTATTATTATTATTATTATTATTATAAAAATAAATATAATATATTATATTATTAAAAATATTTGTCTTCTTTTTGGATTATTCTGAAGGAACCAAAAACATCTTATTTCCCATAATAAACTACAGTTTATACTCATAAGAGAACACAGTGAACGTCATAAATGCTACGTCAGTGCGCCATGACGCAACCGAGCAGCTGACGTCAGGGGAGAAAAATAAAAACATGGAGGCCAGAAGTGTGTGCACTCTGCTGCTAGCGGAGTCAGAGGCTCACAATAACAATAACACCTCTAGTACCACTAACGATGCTGACAAAGTCATAAACACTCAAACAGATAGTGCCCAGTGCGAAGGTGAGTCCTGGTCTAGAAACGTGATGAGATTCAGCCGTATGGTCTAACTCTACCTCTAACTAGTCAACATTAGCTTCCTGGAGCTAACAGGCTAGCAGAGCTTAACATGTGACTTAGCTGACTAACTTAGCTCCTAGTGTCAATGTCTAACGTTAGAGGAGGTCTGTGCGAACATAACTTGTAAAAGATATCAACAATGAAAACACCACCCTGATAGTGAAACCGATATGAAGTTAAGCTCGTTGTCTGAGGTCCGGAAGTGGTTGACCAGCTGCTAATGTCCTGCTAACTAACTAACTAGTCCCAAAACACAAACAGCCTGTTGTTGGTTTATACTGAAGTTAATCACATATCAGTGGGTTAGGTTAGCTAATAGTATGTTTTGGCCACCAAAATAACTCATTTAGTGGGTGACATTTAATTTGATCTTGTCTCTGGCATCATATCTAAGTCAATACTTGTGTGAAATGTAGTTATTCTGCAGGTTGGTGGTGAGTTTGAAGGATCTCAGACCAGCTTTCATCTGTCAGAAGTTCATATCTAAGTCAATACTTGTGTAAAATGTAGTTATTCTCAGGTTGATGGTGAGTTTGAAGGATCTCAGAGCAGCTGTCATTCAGTGTGATGTTCATAACTTAGTCAATACTTGTGTGTAAAATGATATATATGTTAAGTTAGTATTCTCAGGTTGGTGGTGAGTTTAAAGGATCTCAGACTGACCAGCTGAGTTATCATTCAGTCCCTCTCTTGGTGGCCTGGCTCATCAGTAGAAAAATAATAAATACTCACAATATTAGGGTGTGAAAATAGAGAAATATTCAAACATATTTTGAGATACAGTACCTACAATCTCTGTTCTCTTGATAACTGCTACTGTGATTATCATTTGGTAAGTACAGTATTTGAAATGTATCAGCAGGGTTAGTTTCAGGGCGATGCAAGACCCCTCTGCTTTGCATCGGGTCCTGTTATGATTTATTTCACAACAACGACCGGCTTCGCTGTACATTATCCCTTACTTAATTCAGTCAAGCATGAAACCATGAGCATGACTTACTCACATGGTAGCACTGTTAGAGGTTAGGTTGAGTGGGAATAACTCAAGTAGCAATATTTATTGCAATTTAGGGTTTTTAATGACGGAAGGAGTTAGTTCACAGCTGTCCCAAACAATCCTTTTGGCAAATTATATATATATATATATATATATATAAAATGTTATACAATGGATAACATCTTGCTTTAAATATGGTCTATGGGGGTGTGTGCATCTGGAATAAGTGGAATTCAGTAACATTTTGAAATTCCCTCTAAGGCTACTGCATTTTTTCCATTTTACAGGAAGTTGTTCTTACAGTATGTATTACAGAAAAAGCTTTTTGTCTTCTGCTCTGTGCAGAATTACTGGCCTACAAAGTCAAAATGATTGTGAATGTTGAGATCTTTCTCACATGTTCAAACAATGAAAATTGTATGAATTAGCATTTCATTTTGCATGGAGAAACAAGAGCACTAGTCTGATTTTTTAAAAGTAGTTTAAAGGTGCTCTATACGACATCCAGAGCATTAACATAGCAGCAAACAACTATTTACTATGTAAAGATATAGAGGCGGTTACAGCTGATAACGCCGTCCTGACCGATGGCAATATCACAGAAGCGTAGCACCCACCCTCTGGTTCCTCCCAGGTTAAAACTGTTTGATCTGTCAGCAGTGTTACCTTTGTTTTTGTTAGCGCTGTTAGCTACCCACCAGCTCAACTGTCGCCATGTTGAGAGCCGTACAGAGGCAATAGAAATGCTCCCAATTTTGCATTTGGCTCCTTTAACTATATATTATCTAATATAGGTTTGTATTATATAGAAATGTGTAAGTGAATAATTAATGAATGAATGCAATATGAGGATTTCATAGCCTATGACTTTATTCTCTGTGGCTCAGTTGTTAACAGTGACCGTATATTCTGCCATACAGGAGGCAAGAGTGAAGAGGAGCTCCTAAAGGGCCTCCTCACTGACGACTACTGCCATGTGTGTGAGGCCGTGCTGCTCTTTGAGTCTCAGCGGCTGTCCCACTATGAGGTGCGTGCTGCTTTCCACTGCACTAGTCCTCGAACCGTGGTTCAGTCGCATTGACCTCACAAGGTCAGAGCCTTTGTAATGATGTCTCCCGTATGTCCCCCCGACTTGCAGGGGAAGAAACATGCTCAGAAAATCAAGGTGTACCTGCAGACCAAGAGAGGCGAGAAGACTTGCAAAGAGCCCACGGGACCCCAGGTTAGCACTCATTTAGAGATTTTACTCTGACTCATTAGGTGAAATCTTAATCTGTAATGCTGAACAATGAGTGTAACAGAAGAACATACGTAAGCAGTCTAAGGGTCGTAGCTTTAGTGGTATCCTTCTCAATAGAAAATGATCACATAAGGGAGAGGTTATCTTCTTTATTCATTGTTTTCAGGTTACATGCTATGTCAGGAAGTATATTTCTTTCACTTGACGAGCCGGTCTTGTGCCTGTTTTTTTTGCAGCGGCCCATGAGTACTGATAAGGACCATTTCTGTGAGCTGTGTAACATGGTGTTTAGCTCCCACGTGGTGGCAAAATCTCACTATGAAGGCAAAGTCCATGCAAAAAATCTGCGTAAACAAGGCCTTCAGCCTCCAGGCAAGTGTGGGTTGCGTGATGGAAAAGTATGATAGTGATCCGAGATTCATTATTTACAGATTAACTGTGACTTTTGTTGATTCAACTGTCTGCTCAAGTTCTACTTAAGTTCAGAAGGTCAAACGTTTCTCGTTGCAGTTATCGACAGGTACACAGAGGTGCGGGATCCTGATGATGCTGACCAGAAATCAGCCCCAGAGGGTGTTACGGAGCATCATCCGAACTCCGCAGCCACCACGACTCCCCCCGGCACAGAGGTCGATCTGAAGGACCCTAACAAGTACTGTTCCATGTGTGTTGCTTCCTTCAACAATCCCCAGATGGCTTTGCAGCACTACAACGGACGCAAGCACCAGAGGAATCAGGCCAGGCAGGAGCTGCTCAAAGAGCTAGGAGACAAAGCCCAACAAGGTAACACAGCAAAGCCGTAATAACACAGAGGGCATCAGACCCCGTCATGATATTGAGTGTATTTTAAGAGGCAATAGTGATGTGAAGAAAGATATTTCTAGAGGCACATTTGTCCTCTGTTAGGCAGGCTGCATGTCAATCAGTAGAGAAGACTTGGAGACCCCCAAATGCAAAAATAATGTATCTTATTTTGACGTGAGTTAACAAGAATGAGAAGAAAGCAAAGGAAGTGGTATATCTGAGTGCTTATAATTCATTATTTTATCAATAATGCCGTCTTTTTCCCTCCTCATGTCCCACCTCTCCCTGTCTCTGTTGCCTACAGCCGAGTCGCTGATGTGTCAGATGTGTAGCATGCAGTTTAACTCTGTGGAGATGTACCAGGCCCACATGCAGGGAAGCAAACACCAGATTAAGTAAGATCAAGACATTTTCTGATACACAATCCATGATGTCATTGTGTCATCATTTATACTGCACTTTAAATGTATTCTCTGCTACACTGCACTTCAACTTCACTTTCTAGACCTTTTTCAACATTAAAGCTCCATTAAGTGATTTTTTTTTTTGTATACTTACACTGAATCAGATTAATATTATCACCTAACCTAGATGTGTTTTTTAAAGAAGAGGCTTTTAGCTTATGTTTTGGAGTCCCATGGCTGTCTTACACAATCAAAGGAGATGGGTAGTTTGCACAGCCAACCCCAGTTGGGTGCAGGACAAAAGAAGCATGAGACAGAAAACAAAGGCCTTAACACACCGGCAGCGTTTTTTTTTTTTTCTTTCAAACGTCAATATACTGACGTAGGTACTTTCACGCAGAACGCAAATATTATGCGGCGAAAAAGCAACGTAATTTTTTTTTTGAAACAAAGCCCATATTTCTAAGCTTTCGCACTGCGAATAAAGGCATCAACCAATCACATTGTGCGAAACAGGCATACTCAAAAAGTGTAGCCAAGGGTTATTATTATTTTTAGCAATGTAATCAATGTCATTTGAAGAAAAAAAAAATTCAAACCTTTTATTGAACAAGTGTTGTTGGTATGAATAGTTTTGATGTGAAATATTAAAAAATACGATTTTCGTGTTGTTTATTCTTCACGCCCCCAGTGTGTAAAGGCCTTTTGTCTGCTCACTGCATATTGCAAGTGTCATTTGTTAATGATTGTTTGCCTTTTTTTGCAGTATTCAGTTTGCAAACTACCTCTGATGTTATCATACATACAGCCCCATTAGATAGTCATATTGCTCTGTGTCTGCTGGATGTGGTTTGGTTTGGTTTGGTTTGGTTTGGTTTGACGCGTTAAGTTAACTGTAGGCTCTCGATAAGCTGAAATCTGTTTTTGTGCTTTGTGGTGGTAAAAAAAACACTTAATGGGGCTTTAGTGTAACATCAACATGTATTACCCTGTTGAATAGTGACTTAATTCCTGTTTCCATGTTCTTGACCAGGCAGAAGAAGGTGGTTGACCTGTGCAAATCCCAACAAAAAGACTACAACACATTTGCAGATGAACTGGCAGATTACATTCAGGTTCAGAAGGCTCGAGGAATCACCTCTAAGGCCGGTCAAGTCCTCCCTCTGGGTGACACGCAAAAGGAGGGCGAGGATGATGAAGAAGAGGAAGAGGAAGCATTTAACAACGTAGAATTGAACACACGTATGCCCAACCTCCCTCCCACCGCTAACCCTCCTCATCACTCGCGCCCTGGTAGTTACTACCCAGTTGAAGGGTGGCGTCCTCCGTATCAGGGCCCCCCCTGGCCGCCCAATGACTGGGATTACAACTGCCCTCCTCCGGTCCTCCCAGGCTCAGACTCTCCACTGTTCACTGGTCAGCCCACAAAGAGAAGGAGGCGCAGAAAGCAGTCGAGCTCCTCCTCGTATACCACTTCTTCATCTTACTCCTCCTCCTCCTCCTCCTATAGCAGCAGCACAAGTGACAATGATGACAGCGAATACCGGCGCAGAGAAAAGAGGAGGATTAGAAGATCCAGGAGGGAGAGAGAGAAGAGGACGAGAGATGAGGACCCAGACAAGGAGGAGAAGAGGAGAAAGCGACGGAGGATGGAAAGAGTTAATGACTCGGAGGAGAGGAGAAGAGGGGAGTCTGGAGAGTCGGAGGAAGAGAGGAGGAGAAAAAAAGGAAAAAGTCACGGCAAGCAGAGAAGACGAGAAAATAAATCGCGGGAGGACTTTGAGGTGCATCGAGGGGAAATGGTGATGGACAATTTAATGCCAGAAGACGTGATGGACAATAGAAAAGAGACTGAGATGCATATTCAGGCTGAAATGAATGTGGAGCAGGGGGAGGGCGGACAGGACGACGCAGCCAAACCTAAATACAGGAAAGAGAAGAAGAAAACAAAAGAGAAAGTGGACGCTAGGACGGAGGAGGAGAAGCTGTGGGACGACTCCATTCTGGGATGTTAAACTCTCAGTCTGTTGAACTGCTGACCTTTAAGCAAAACACAAAGAGATGATGATGAGCATGACATTGAAAATCTCACAGACTGTCTCTATTAAAATAATCTTTATAGAAGCTAACAAAGCAGTTTTTACCATCTGCTCCACACAGTGTTGCTCCCTGTAGGTGTGCTAGCTGGCTAGCCATGTTTAGTCAACTTGTGTTTGTAATTAATTGTTTCTCACACATACACACAACTATAATAGCTTTATTTTTCACTATGACACTTAATACTATCTTTGCTTGAATTCATTTGCACATGTTTACTAATTGTTGGCTGTAATATTTAAGATCTTTTTTTTTTTTCCAATCCTTTGAACTGATCAAGAAGTCCTCTTGACCTCTTAATACATCGATATGTTTCTGTATCTGTAGCTTCTGGAGGGGATCTGATAGATTGCGGTGCCATTAGCAGCCTGCGGTTGGCGCTGTTGAGCTTCATGCAGAGCATCAGTAAAGCAAATAAAAGCCCAGATGTTAGAAGCTTAGTCATTTCATTTCTTTTGAAGCTCTGTGTGCTTTCACTCAGAGGCACATAGGCTGAAAGAAGACTATCAGAGTACATCTCTGATAATCTAGATGGGTTCAGCGCATGTTGGATAAAACGTCATGATAAAATTATAACAAATTCTGTCTCTGTTGCACATCAAAACTATTTGTAAAAAAAAGTGTGAAAAAAATGAGTGCTGAGACATTGCCCTCGTCTAGAGTGTATGTGTTATAGATGTAGTTGTGTTTGGGGTCAGACAGGTGCAACAGTTCAAATGAGGACAGCTCTTTACAAACTTCAAAACCCATGCTCAGATGCAGTCTGTGATGAATTGAACAGTTTATGGTACTTAAAGATGACTGAAAAGAGACGAAGTGAAGTTGTTGAAATTAACTCCAATTTCCAGCCGTCTTCTTGACTCCTACGGATCCACTGAAAACAACATAGTTGTTCTAAACAAGTCCTGAAGTGTCTCAAATAGTCTAAATACCTACAGTAGACTGGACAAGCCTCCGTTTGACCTTTTTGACACAGCATACTTATTCTTAAAAAACAAGTTTGTGGACCTTACACAACTCTGTTTTCTTTTAAGATCAACTGGGTTGTTTGTGGACTACATAGACAAACTGAAAACAGCTATCCGATGCAATGTATTATAGTGTTTACAGCGAATGCTAATTTGCAATACCCGTCCCTAGAAGGGCTTTTATGAAACTGGGACTTTTTTTAACTAGGAAGATCATAATGCTATAAGAGCTGTCAATCGATTAAAATAGTTAATCGTATGATTGTCCACAGTTCATCGTGATTAATCCCAAATGAATCACACATTTTTTATCTGTTCAAAATGTACCTTAAATGGAGATTTGTCAAGTATTAATACTCTTATCAACTTGGGAGTGGGCAAATATGCTTACTTTATGCAAACATATATATTTATTATTGTAAATCAATTAACACAAAACAATGACAAATATTGTCCAGAAACCCTCACAGGTACTGCATTTAGCATAAAACATATGCTCAAATCATAACATGGCAAACTGCAGCCCAACAGGCAACAACAGCTGTCAGTGTGTCAGTGTGCTGACTTGACTATGACTTGCCCCAAACTGCATGTGATTATCATAAAGTGGGCATGTCTGTAAAGGGGAGACACGTGGGTACCCATAGAACCCATTTTCATTCACATATCTGGAGGTCAGAGGTCAAGGGACGCCTTTGAAAATGGCCATGCCAGTTTTTCCTCACCAAAATTTAGTGCAAGTTTGGAGCCTTATTTAACCTCCTTCCTGACAATCTAGTATGACATGGATTCCTAGGTTTTGTAGTTTAATATGATGCCACTACAACCCAAAAATTGCAAGTTGTATTAATGCGTTAAAGAAATTAGTGTTGTTGAAACAAATTTGTGTAACACGTTATTATTGTGTTAACTTTGACAGCCCTAAGTGCTATGCAAATTTCTATCTCTGGCAACTTTATGAATTATGACAGTGGGCTAGTGTGGCTAGATTTCTAGAAAAAGGTTTTGATATTGGCACTTTGGACTATGCGAACAGACTAAAGTGGTGGTCTAGTATTACTACTCTTAATGCCATAAAAACCTGCCAACACATGCTCAACAGGCCCGCAGCAGATTGAACATCCTTACAAAAAAGATCATCCTTTTTCTACAATACTGAATTGTATAAGAAGTACGTTTTAAGGTACAGTATATGGACTAACTGAAGTTTGGCATCTGTGTGGTTCATTGCTGTATATCAGAATTACATTACGCTCCTGAGAGCAGAATGGTGCACATTATGTGGCTTGTTAGAGCAGGTGAACAGAGTATCACAGGATTCAAGCTAAAGTAGAGTTGTAGATCGAAACCATGCATCAAACAGCTTGTTAGTGTGTTTTAAAGTGAAATAATTGTTGAAACGATGTCTGTCAGCTTGACTACACATACAATAATATGGACATGAAGTGTCTTGTCTGATATATATGCTGTGCTAAAGTTTAAAACTGTCTGATGAGAGCAGTAAAGAGAAGAAATGAAGGCAGCTTTTGACTTGAAGCGTCGGAGCAGACAGACCAACAAAGGCTTCAGAGCTCGGCGATGTGTAGAGAGCAGCTCTGAAGCCCCCTGAGATCTCCTGTTTTCAAAGAATCCTGTGGTCTCGTTCCCTGTCTCGCTCGAGTCCTCGACCCCCGTAGAGCTATAGGGTGCCCACATCCTCTCACTTTGAGACCCCCCCACCAGACCGCTCTTCGCCCTAACCTTTCACGTACACACTAAACAATCCACAGACAACACTCACATGATTTAAGCTCTCATCGGGTTCATCAAGGAAATTCAGAGTTCTGGGGATAATCAGACATTTGAACAGTTTCTTCATTTTAGCCCCAAAATACAATAGAAATGCCAATTAATGGGACATATTACTTTTAATGTGGAGTAAAGAACTTAAAATTACGTTTTTAAGTACGACATCAACACAGAAACATCACAGCTGTCAGAAGCCAGGCTGAATCCTGATGTTTTTGCTCACAAGAAATACTTTTACATACGTTTACCTCATTATTTGACACGTTGGCCACGTTTAATATGAACATCCAACGTTGTAACATCATCATCAAGAGCATAATAGGACCCTTTAAGTGCCTCCTTGACATTAATGCAGTGTATCTCTGTAAGTGATTGTTGCTCATAAATGGCAATATCCCTCATAAAGTCTGTAGGTAGCCTTTGATTCAGGGTTGATGAAAAGACCTTATGAAGATCTTATCAGCCTCAGTGTTTAAGAATATCCACACTAAACTATTCATTATGAAATTTAGTACCAGTATAACTATTCAACTAACGATTGATCAGTCAATTGTTAGAAAATGAATGACAACGATTTTGATAATTATTTATTGTGGCCAAACATTCATTGATTCCAGCTTTGGAAATTTAAAGATTTGCTGTTTTTCTTTCTTTTATATCATCATAAATGAAGTGTCTTTGGGTATTAATTATTAAAATATTATTTGGGCAACAATCTGAAGACGTCACCTTAGGCACTTGGAAACTGCAATGGCCATTTTATAGACTAAATGATTAAAGGTAGGGTCGGTAATGCTGAGAAACTAGCAAGAGTAAACTACATTTTTAAAAATGAACCAACTGAAAGACCCAGCCCAGTGTTGCCAACTCTTCTCCAATGAAAGTAACCAGCAGCACAAGCTCCAAAAGTCACCAAATCTAGTGAGAAAGTCGCCAAGTTGGCAACACTGACAGTCCGTCGCTTCAGGCCTCCCTCCAAAGCAGCTCCCCCAACATTATCATAAGTTAGTACTTAGGGCTCATTACAGTCCTACAACAGCTGCAGATACTGAATATTTTGGGTCAGAGCTTTTGATTTATTGATTGCTGTCGATATGTAAAAAGAATTTGGTACTTGGTACATGTAGTTGCAGCACTAATTGACTCACTCCAAAAGTCAGGTATTTATAAAAGTGAACATCTGAGTCGTGTCTGTAACTGGCGGATGAATTTTTTTCGGTTCGTCGCTGCTGCATGAACAGCAGGACAGAATGAAGACAGTTTGCTCATTTTAAAGCTGAAGTCTTCAATTGATTTGTGCACAACGGATTTTTTCCGGCTTTTTGCCTTTATTTGATTGTGACAGTGATAGTGGGAGAGAGAGGAGAGATGACATGCAGCAAAAGGCCGTGGGTTGGATTCAATGTCTATGTCAATGAAATTTAGATAGTAAATGTCTCCATTTGATCTTTAAGCATTCATTTACAATTCACATGCAAGACAGAAATGAGTTGGGGACAAGTCGTTGTCAGAAGGCAGTTTCTTTTAAATTCAAGTTGAACTGAGAAATGCACCAAATATCAAAACATATTCTGTTTGTTAAACTAATTCAGATTTCACTGTTAAACTGTTTTACTACATTTTTCCTGAATTAACTGAAACAAATTAAACTTTTCACAGAAGATAAGGGATTTGCTGTGCAAAAATGCTTTGCGTCAGTTTGTCGTGCACAAATCTCACATGGTTTGTCTTGTTAAACGTTTATACCCTGTACTTTACACAAAGTTAAAGAAGTTATGAGAAAGAACTGAAGAAGCTGTAGACATGCACACACTAGTGAATATTTAACAATAATATACAGAATTGTGGATCAGGGTTTGTATCACTGATCCTTCGATGTTTCGGCTCTGTACTTTGGTATCCCGGCGCCGTGCTCTGCACTGAGGCATGAAGCTGCGTATGTAGGACTCTGCCCAGGTGCATGACCTAAAGAGCTCAGCAGAGACCACAGCGCTGCAAACTGCTGCTCTGGGAATAAAAAACTTCTTTATATTGCTTGATATGTGGTATCATGTCAAATGTTTTCAGCTGTTTGTCATGATCACTGTACTTTATGTGTGTCATGAATGTTGAACTGCACCTTTTTAACAACCCACATCTCTGAGGTGAAAGCACAATTGCTATTTTATTTGTATGCTTTTACCCTTTTTTTGCAAGTTGTCTGTTATGTTTTATGCACTTTTCAAATTAAGTAGTTTTTTTTCCAGCAGTGTGTGTGTGTGTGTGTGTGTGTGTGTGTGTGTGTGGCCCACTCTGATAGGCCCTGCGTGTGTCACACTTGGGTGTTACCTTGACGACTGAGGGCCCTGACAGCTCAGTTCCTCCCATCATCTCTGACAGATAGTTAGCAGGAAAAGAAAGTATCAGCACCGTCCCTCAGCTACTACTCAACAATCAACAGTCGCGTAGACACACACACACACACACAGACTAACGACCGGACAAAATGATCCTGCTGCCGCTGGCATGGACACTGTGGACAGTATCGCTGTGGACATCAGGTAAGACCACTAAGTTTCTCTGATGTTTCGTGAGCTTCAGGCGTCCTCGACATCATAACTCAGTCAGAGGCCTGTAGCGAAGGATGTGTTGTTGTTACTCAAACTGAAGTTTGTCTGGTGTTTAACTTTAATAATGTCTACATTCATCAAATACAGTCCTAACCATAGTATGTGCTAAGAGGAGACATTTGTTTTTAATAGTCCAACAGGTGACACAGAAGGTTTGAACAGACCAAGTACAACGCCGTACTGTAATGGTCAAACTGCCACAGAGGTTAATATAATTTTCTATCAGAATTATACATTTATACTGATATATTATTGACACTGTTGTGAAATTAAATCAATGTAATATGTACAATCTGGATTAAAGGTATAGTGATGATAAATTATGAGGGTATCAATACACTACCTATTTGCGCTCTGCGGTACGCCTGTATCCATTTTATATTTACATTTATTTTTATGTATTATAGTTCTATCAAGGCATTGAATTGAATTGTATTTGTACTGTATAGTGCACCTCACTGGATAAAGATTAAATTAATTCGGTGTCATCTTGAACGTCATGCAATTTGTGCATTTCATACATGTTGGGCAACTTGATCATCCAAATGACGCCTTAACCTTCCGCTCACTGGAAGCTTTTGAATTTCTGCTTATCTTTAGATATTTCATCAAACTAGTGATTGCAACAGGTATATGCCTACACACCTGACTAGAAAATGTGTAACAAATGATGAAATAGCTCTTCGAATGAAGGCCTCCCTTAAGGCTTAAACATTGCATAAATGCCAAATCAGTGTCCTCATATTTAGCAATTTCAAAATGTCACCTTCACAGAGTTTGAAATATGTACAAGAGGTTTCTTCATAGTTCGGCTTCATTTCCATTCTTGCAACACTTTTGGTGATAGTGTTTTTATACCATATTGCCAGGTATTTTGTACTTTCTTCGGCCTTGCTCGGAGCTCGAGTACTTGTATGCGCTTTTACAGCACACACACTATTGCTTAAGGCTTTTCCTCAAACCTTTCAGATGATGATGATGATGATGATATTACTTTATTGTCAGATCAAGTCTGCCATTTTTCTTGCATCTCAGCAGCTCCCTTTGCAACATCAACACAGACAAAAAAAAATGAAGACATATATTTAACATATTTACAATCACCGCAGACAATATATTCAAGACCCGTCAACGTACATTTGATCCGTGATTAGGCTCCGTATTTAATTTTAGGATTCACAAAAGAGTGATTCAGTCTAACTTTATTGAAACGTGGAACTCTGTATCTCCGAATTAATGGAAACAAATTGTATTCACTCTTCAGGACATGGTTGGGGTCAGAGACGATGTTGTTAGCCAGTAGTATAGCCTTAGTATGTTGGTAGGCTGATTCATAGAAGGGGTTCTAAACACAAATATACAACATAATACACAGTTCTTAGGAGTCTGGGTGTTTGGCCTTGACTTTGTTGTAGTGTTTTAGAGCTCCGACTGTAAATAATATAAGACCCTAAACTCCCATACTGGTCTGCAGATTTGTTTAATGTGCAATGTGCAAAAGCGTGTGTTGCAATCTCAAACATCCCTCTATTTCCACTCCTAGGTTCGAGCCAGATCCTGCAGCAAGAACCCGTCAAAGTTTTTTATCCTGCGATCCTCAGTACAGAGTCCTTTGAGTGTGACTGCGCCAACATCTCCTGTGAATGGGTCTACTGGTTCCGCAGTAATTCCAACCACGGCACAGTACAGTTCGTGGGCAAAAGCAACAACGCTGACCGTGATTCCTATGGGACAGGTGTGGACGAAAAACGCATCAAAATAAGCAAGAGGGGCAGTTCGTCCTTTACGCTACGCATCACCAATGTGACCGAAAAGGACACAGGGATTTATTCTTGTGTTGTCACGGACAGGAAAAAGACAGAAATGTGGAAGCCGGGGGTTCTTCTTCTGCCGGGAGGTTTGTATGCTGAAATCTCGAGCGCTTCATTTACAGCAGTTAAATATCAAGTTAAATATCAAGTGAAATATCAAGCGGCTATGAGAGTTTCAGTACATGTCTGTGAATTCAGGTGGCAGATGGAGTAAATACATGTGCATTATGACATCTAACAACATATTCAAATTAATTGCACAATGAAGATTGTGACTTTTACTAATCATATGATGGTACGTAACATGCTGAATTCATCCAGGGAAGTTTGTCTCACGTCCCGCCGTACTATCCTTAAAAAGTAATAGTTTCAAATATCGTGTTTTTATCCTTTTTCTCCAGAGTTATTAGTTCAGACTAGGGCTGTCAACCGATTAAACTATTTAATCACGATTAATTGCATGATTAGCCATAGTTAATCGTGATTAATGGCACATTTTTTTATCCGTTCAAAATGTACCTTAAAGGGGGATTTGTCAAGTATTTAATACTCGTATCAACATGTAGTGGGCAAATATGCTGCTTTATGCAAATGTATGTATATATTTATAATTGGAAATCAATTAACAACACAAAACAATGACACATATTGTCCAGAAACCCTCACAGGTACTGCATTTAGCATAAAAAATATGCTCAGATCATAACATGGCAAACTGCAGCCCAACAGGCAACAACAGCTGTCAGTGTGTCAGTGTACTGACTTGACTATGACTTGCCCCAAACTGCATGTGATTATCATAAAGTAGTCACGTCTGTAAAGGGGAGACTCGTGGGTACCCATAGAACCCATTTTCATTCACATATCTTCAAGTCAGCGATCAAGGGACCCCTTTGAAAATGGCGATGACAGTTTTTCCTCACCAAAATTGTGTGTAAGTTCGGAGCGTTATTTAGCCTCCTTCTCAACAAGCTAGTATGACATGGTTCCAATAGATTCCTCAGGTTTTCTAGTTTCATATGATGACAGTATCTTCTACTAGCTTTAAAACTGAGCCCACTACGACCCTAGTTCTGACCAAAATCTTGGCGCTTCTTATAGTTTGTCTTGCTTAACTGGGTGCGGCGGTCTAATACAACCACATAGACTGTTAGTGGACGCTCCAAACAACTTCAGTAGCACTCAACACAGTGATTGCTGTTGTTTCTTTTGTTGAGAGATACATACATGTTTACAGGCATGTATGAGAAATATTATAATGTTTTGATGTTAATTTGGATTATGGTTGAGCACGTCTTTTTGACTGGCTGGTGCCGTCTGTCAACGTGAATGCAGACTTAACGTAGAGTGAAATAAATAGTTAAAAAAAAGTCTCAAGATCATGCAGTAAATTGCATTTACAATAGATGTATCATACCTAGTTAGATGAGTGTATAGAGTTTAATCACCAATATCAGAATACCTTTGCCATTGAAAAACTGTCTACTGGCCTAATAGGACTGTACTGGAGAGTCACGCGCAGACAAACAACATACATGATGTATTTGTAGAGAGAACTGGATCATTTTTAATGATGGAAAAATATGGACAGGCCATGAATTACTGGTTTTTCCTTTAATCTCTCCCTAAGATTATATAGATTTTCGCTATACTGCTGTTTATTTATCACTTGTTGTTTATGGTTGTTTGGTCTTTATCTGACAGGGACCCCTCCAACATTACCTCCTCCAACATTACCACCAGTCAAGCCAGTGTGTCGCTGCCCTAAGAAGAAACCACCTCCAAAGGGTAAGCTAAGGATTTTTCATTAAAGAAAAAAGAGCACTTGTATGCATATGTTTGTAGTGGTGCTTAATATATATGATATGAAATTTTACTTTATAGGTGTCTTATGATGTATAAGCACTTTCGTATGTGATTATATGTATTGCAACGAAATCTTGTGCACTGTGCCCGATTGCGATGCTGTAAATGCAATAGAAGAGGTCATTTTGTGCAGACAGGTTGTTACCATTTAAGGATTTGCAACAAGCTATAATACATTTAGATAAAGCCATGTCTAATATATGTTAGCTCCAGATGGCTGCGGATCGCTGGTTCTGTGGCCGCTGGTTGGACTTATTTCGGCCCTGGGTCTGGCGCTCATCTGCACACTGTACTACTTCAGCCGTGAGTAGTCCTCCAGCTATTCAGCACATTATGCTCACTAGTGGTTGTCAAACTAGTCGAACAGCTTTGAAATGTAAGTTTAAAAATGATTTTGTTGCATCTCTGAAGTGTTTTCTTTTGTTTGTACACGTTCTTGCTTATAGGGCTACCCAAAAAATGTCGGCACCAGTTTGTGAAGTAAGTAGATCACTAGAAATGGTGAAAATATCTGTTATTTTTCCTGCATTATCCAAAAAATTACGAATTTCTTGATTCTTAACATTCTGTCCGATACTTTAATCTCTTTCTTTTGTTTTTCATCATTAAGGAAGAGGTAGATGACCTAAAGCACTGCATCTACATCTTATATCTGACTCAAAGTATGTACCTTATGTTTGTAATTTTATATGTATTGTATGTGTGATATTCATCACCTTGCAAAATGTTTTCAGGTGTAAGTAAAACTGTTACAACATGTGCTAAAATCAGAGGTTGTTTATGCATTATGAATATTAAAACTCTTTCATACACACTAACAGTTGCCTTTGAGAGATGACATCGAGTGAAGCAGGAAGGACATGAAGATCCCTGAAGATCACCTCCGCTAACAACATGTCGTGTTCATTAACAGCGAGTGTTTCAAGAGCCGCAACCATGTGTAACATATTGTAATATATTGATTGTTTTTTGTTTCATATATTACAAGACAGCTCCAGAGCTCCACCACGTTTAATTCAAAGCTCTGCGCTGCAAATTTTCATTTGCAACATTTTCTGTGCTGTAACTTTTCATCTAACAAGTTTTTGATTTGTCAATATGCAGATGACAACATTATTTATCCAGGTGTTTTTTTCAATTCAGCAGGTTTGTAATACGTAGCACTGGGTTTTAGATTATTATCAAATCAGAACAAAATGGGGCAGTACTTTTTCTCAAAGCCCAAACCTAATCTGTTTATTATATATAACTACAATACAGTATTTGCTATCTTTGATATTTATTTGTTGCTTTTTTTGTCTTTCATAGTATTTTCAAACATTTTGCTTAAAACAGCTCTATCAAGTTGTTTTTTTCTGTGAGCATAATTCTGATAAATCAATAAAGTTGTATATTTCCAATAATTTACAGTGGTGACTGTCTTCCGTTTATAGGTCATAACATTTCTATATTATTTATTATTAAATACGTCTACACACCAAATTTATAGATGCAATTTTATAGACAATAGGCATACATATAAGTGCCAAAAGCAGAGTTACCTACAGATTACTGACACCTTGCTCAAGGGCACTTTTGCAACAGCAGGAATGATACAGGTATAACCTCGAGGTCAAATGCTGTGTGTGTCTCAAGTGATAGTTATGACTAAGAAATCCTATGTTTCAACAATTTCTGTGCACGTGTATAGAAAAGAAGAGAAAGAGGTTTGGAAGTGGGTGTTGTACATCCATCGTCGATATTGTGTTTGACGGAAGTTGAGTAGGTGAGTGTCGGAGTTTTGTTTCTTCCGTCACCTTTGATGTGTAAACTTGCATCACATTCAGTTTCTGTTGAACTGCCTCCAGTAAGTGCCAACAAGCTTTATTGTTATAATATTAAATGCTACAAAGTTGCTTTATAGCAAAGTGTGGATCTCTTGCTGTCTCTCTCTCTCTAACACACACACACACACACACACACACACACGCACTACTACTATGTACACCTGTGTGATTGAGGAGTGTGAAGAAACAACTGAGTTGGTGGTTGTTCGGGTCTCGGGGAGTGTGTGTCTTTCCTGTGTGCTGGAGAGAGAGGAGAGACAGAGCCATCTTCACCGAGATGCTATCGCTTCGCTCAGCTTTGAGCTCTTCATCTAGTCTCTGAAACAAAAAGACCGCAAAAAATACCACAGACCGAACCACAGAGGCACGGAGAGAGACAGGGAGAAAGACAGAAAGAGCGTTACAGTTCTGAAATGAGTACAGTAAGAAAAAAAAGAAAGAAAACTTCAAGGCAGTTCTTGTTAGTGTGTTTTATTGGATATAATATATTCTAAAATTCTATTACCAAATACATTTAAATACAGTGTATGTGATTATTAACCATGCATACATGTGTGTGTGTGTGTGTGTGTGTGTGTGTGCATGTGTGTGTACGTGTGTGTGTGTGTGTGTGTGTAGGTGTGTGTGTGCAGGTGGGGCAGGGATGTTTATTCATTCATTTATAAATCATAAATTACTATTGTAGTAAATTCTAGGGACATTAAAGAATCACAGATGAATTCCTGTAAATACAGATAACACAGTTTAAGTTAAATTAAACTCAAACAAAGGCTTCATCAACACTTTTCATTTAAGATAGTTGCCTATATGTTGATATTTGCAGCATATAGACATAATACAATCAAAGCAAAGTAGAATAAGATTTAATTCAGTTGCCAGCTACACTTATTGGGTGAACAAAATTATTGAAACACTTCTCAGTATAACAAGCAATACAATTCAACAGCACAAAAGACAGCCTCCAAAAAGACGATAAAGTTGCATCAACACCTCTCTAGATGTGTATTATTATCATTCTGTGTCAACTCTTGGGGAAATTTATTCACAATGCAGGGAGCAGTAGATTTATAAGATATCTAATACACAGTTTTCTGTTGACAGATACAGGTGTATATATTTAAAACACTGTAAAAATGAAATACATGTAGTGACGCAAACTGTAAACAATATTTTTTGTAAACCATTTGTGTGTGTTGTATCCTGCACCTTCTTCTGATAAATATATCAACATGTTCACATCCCAACTTGTCACATACGGCCGCTTTGTCACGTCCCTTGAGTCACTTTATTTTTGTCATTAAAACCACTACCCTTAGAATCACCTTAGGTTTAGACCACAAAACCACTTAGTAAGGTTTAGGAAACAATTGCATGGTTGGGCATAAAACTACTATACATCAGACCGGCACAGACCCCTTTTGGGGGATAGAAAACACAGGATTGTTTTCTCCCAAAAGGGGGCATGGTCATGCAAGCCTGCTACGGTTGACGAATTGCCAGTCTGATGTACATTCGTAACATTAAACTGACGTTGTGAACACGGGACACGAACAACAGTCTCCTGGATGAAAGCCTTGTGTTGTTGGACTGACCCATCCCCCTTCCGCCCACTTAAGTGCTAAAAGGGGCCTTGTACGACGGTATCACACGCCTATGGTTGGACAAAGCCTCGGTATTTGATGCCCTGGGAATGAGAACGGGCTGAATGTAACCGCGGTCTTGATCCTCCAGGTGAGTAGTGCAACGATACTGGTGAGTGGTACAATGGGTTCCAGAGAACCGTCACTGTCTGAACAGTCGAACCAGCAAGAGAGGCTGTCCGGCTTCAGATTCTTTGAACCCAGAGGGTATGATAGATTGAAGTCGAACCTATTGAAAAAGACAACCCACTGAGAACTGAGTTCAGACGTTTAGCCTGCTGGATATGAGCCAGGTGTTTGTGGTCCATCCAGACCATAAAATGGATGCTCTGAACCCTCAGAGGGCGTTTCCTGAGAGATGCCAAACTCCACCCCCGACATGGAGCGGGTGTGAATATGCTTTCTCTCTCTGTTGTATTCACAGATTAAATTATCGATCCAATAATTGGGAACGTTGCAGCAGGCTATCTCATCCTTAACCTTCTCTGAAAAGACATGGATAACGGTCGGGTGAAACAGGGCTTCCCTGTTTCACCCTGATTCAGCAGCTAAAGGTGCAGAGTTCCAGCCTGTTCTCATTCCCAGAGCGTCAAATATCGAGGCTTTGTCAAGTTCACCGGCGTTCGATACTACCGCACAAGGCACCCCTTAGCGCCTGTATGAAACGCACTGGCCGTGGATTTATAGTTATAGCTATAGTGGTTTTGATGCAGAAAATAAAGTGACGCCAAGGGGCGTGACGCCGAGCCAAGAGCCAAGGGGCGTGACGCCGAGCCAAGACCCAAGGGGCGTGACGCCGAGCCAAGGGGCTCCAAGATGCAGTTGGGTTGAAAACGTGTTCAGAATTCAATGGAGAACTTGCCTACACCGGTGGAGCCCTGACATAACCCAATAAAACATTTAGCCGCTTCCTGGCCTCTTATGTCGTGGTCAAAAACCTCTTAATTTTTTGCCATAGCCCATGAAAGAGTGTTATCTGAGAGAGGGGATATTATGTATGTATTATGTATTATGCATTTGCTCATGGGAGCCGTACACTGCCTGCGCAGTGATAGTCTCCCCGTGTGCGGGCTTCATTTGTGTTTATTAAGCTCTGAAGCTTCTGAACCGTCTATGGTGTTATTTGTCTTTATAGAGAAACACATGTACGTTTATATTAGTGTTTAAATGTTTGTTTTAATGTTTTCATATTTTTTAAGTATTTTTATTATTTTTTTTTTTACTTCTATTCTATTTTAGTTTATATACCCCTTACTATTTATTTTTTAACTTTCTCTATTTATCAGTATTTATTTCTGTCCTTGTGTTGCTGCAACAAACAAATTTCCCCTCTGGATATTAATGAAGGCGTATCTTATCTCTTAGAAGTTTAAATGTAATAAATACACTACACTAATAAATTGTACATGAACAGTTCCTCTAAAGGTGTTTTGTAACTTTAACTTCTGTCACCATTTTAGCTGAACAAGAAGCATAAAAGACAGGGGAGCACAATATGTGGCATATACAAAATTGCATGTAATTGTAAGCATTTTGGATTTAAATTTTTTATTTATATATTATACTTGTGAATGTATCACATGAAACACCATTTCACATAATAAATTCACATTTAGGCACATGTGATGACAGACAGTTTACATGTTAAATGTGGGGTTTAACATTGAAAAATTCTCCTCTGCTTTTCCACAAGAGTTTATACATGTTCATGATTATAAATAATATATATTAAAGACATTATTTTTTACAGTATTCTGTATCAGTTCTGTAAATGCAACAGTTTTACATGTAAATCCATTATATTTAAATGGTGAAACAAGAATACAAACCAGCATATTAAGTCAAAAAATGTCTTAATTCAAATTAACATTTTTAAATTTAAATGTCAACTAACAATGTCAAATCTCACAAATACCATGATGCCGGGCTATTTGTGGTGAAATCCTGCAGACGACATATTGCATAATATGTCAGCTCATGCTTTACAGCATCAACTGTCATATATTTTAAAGGTTAAATTTGTCACACGTTTTCTAATTTAACAATCAAAGTCACAAACTGGATGAGTTCCCTATACACAATATTGTTGGCAAAAATATTGATCGATATCAATACTGAATATTTGAAAAGGTTTCAAAGATCATTTTACATAGTATTGATACACGGGGTAGGCTGCGCTTTCTGTTCTCTCTTCTCTCCGACGAGTTGACACACACACACACACACACACACACACACACACACACACACACACACACACAAACACACACACACACCACATTTAATTTAATTTAATAAAAATCAAAAATGTTCTGCCTTCAATGTTGTGTCAAATGTTATTGAATATTGATATTTTTAAAGGTATTGTATTCAAAATAGAAATGCCAGTATTGTGACACTAATATGCAACATATTCACATGATGGAGCAGTGAATTATTTTTTTCTGAAAACAAATGAAACATAACACATTAATCATAAAATTCCTTAGCAAAAAAGGTAAATTTAAATATGGAAATTATTTTCCAAAACCTGCGTATACAATCCTAACATGAAGTCTTAGTAACAGAGGAAATTATGAACAAAAATGTATACATGTTCAGTCCCTCAATTTTCCGAGCTCTCCGTGTCTACTTACTCCTCTTGGTTAGTCTTGGTTTCCTTTTCACAACTTCATATCCCATAATACACGGACAGGTGAGCCAAAGCGATAAAGAACTGGTGAACAAGATAACTGGTATTGATGTTGATTTATTAATATTGAGGGTGCTGCTATTTTCAGATTGTAAAGACGTCTCTTCTGACTGCATTTGAATGTCAAGCTATGCGATGTTACAGTTCGGGGTACTCTCTTTCTCACTGGCTTCCCCTGGTCACCCACTACATACGCATACACACAGATGTCAGTTTCAGGTTGGAGACCCCCTGAGTGACTAAGATAGGGAAGCCCATGCAGGTGTGTGTTTGTGAGTGACTCAGACCTGAAACAGAGGTATGGAAGGTGAAGTGGGCTAACTGAGAGCGTTTTGACTGGGTCTTCCCTTCTAACACAAAGCATCAACAGAATCCCCTGCTTACTGAAAACGCTGTGAAACCTCGACCTGTTTCCATCACGGTTTCATTTGAAATAAACGTCAAAGCAGTTTATGACACACAAAAATCTGCATTTTGAGGAAATCACATGGTAAAGAACTCTGCTCTACAGCACAGGTTAATGACCGGCCCAGTCGCAGAGCAGTTTGAGAAATAGTCACGAAATTGAATGTATTGATTCACATACATTGACACGAATTTCACATTTATTTCATGATGGTCAGCACGAAATCAATTCAATTCGTAATTGTGAACTGGGAAGTGTAGAGAACAGCGAAGGCTGCGTAGGGAATAGGTCGGCGTGGATGGGTGGGTCAAAAAACACTGGACTCTGGTCCAGGAGACCGGCGTTTGTACCCTGTGTTGATTTATTTGTCACGTAACTTCCGTACTTAAGTTACAGCACTTCCGGAGTACTTTTAACCCAAACCACGATCTTTTCCTAATCCTAACTAAGCAGTTTTACTTTGAAAAGACTGGAGTGAACATTGCGTCACGTGTTGCTGGACATTAGTAGGAAAACGCACAAAAAATACATTGCTGAAAGTCGTGCTGAGCGTCATGAAAAAAAGGGAAATTCATGTGTAGACGAATCAAATAGATTAAATTTTGTGATTATTTCACAAGCTGCTGTGAAACTGTGTTGAAATGACACACAAAGTATTGTCTCTCTCTCTGTTTGTGTCTCTCTGTGTCTCTCCTCCCACCCATGGAACAGATAAATCGCCCACAAAAACAGCAAAATGTCAGTACTTGTTGCCCATTACTAAATCGGTGCATTTACTTTCCATCACTGAACAGGAAATAGGACGGGCCCCGGGTTGCGCCAGAGACGCTTTAAGCTCTCTCAGTTCATCTGAAGGGAGTTTCACTTCCCTACAACTGTTAGACGAGCTTTCACATGAAGTGACAGATGACATGGTGTTTAATTGTTGCTAATGTAAGGCAAGGCAAGGCAGCTTTATCTGTATAGCACATTTCAGCAACAGGGCAATTCAAAGTGCTTTACATAAACATTCAAGAATATTGCAACAAAGTGCAAAAGAACATTAAGACATAATTAAAACAGTTATAAAAACATAAAAACATTAAAGCTTAGAAAATAAAAACGAGCTAAAAATAAAAGCTATAGGATAGAAGCTAAAATAGAGTATAACACAAGAGTAAAAGCTCGAGTGCAGTAGAAGATCATTATCTGGTTTAATTAAATGCAGCAGCAAACTGGAAAGTTTCAAGCTTTGTTTTAAATTAAGTCAAAATTCTGTCTCCCCGGGACGGTTGGGAGGATTTTTAAAAATGGAAATGAATAACTGTTTTTTCGTTTACATTTTCATTTTTATTTATCATTGTTGTAGGTCTATAGTACGACGGTACGACGGAGTATTAGGGCCGCATTGAGGAAAAAAAATAAACCTGAGATTTCAAAAATAAAGTCATAATATTACGAGAAAAAAGTCGTAATATTATGATAATAAAGTCATGTTACGACTTTTTTCTTGTAATATTATGACTTTAATCTGGAAATCTCAGATTTTATTTCCCTCAATGTGGCCATAACACTCCGTAGTACATTTGCACTTTGGCCCTCAATGCATTAGACTTATATACTATATACTCAGACTATAAACTGTTACCTTTATCACAATGCTCAAATGTTTTTTGCGGCTCCTGACAGATTTTTAAATTTTGTTTTGTGCCTAAAATGGCTCTTTTGATAGTAAAGGTTGCTGACCCCTGTTCTGGGCTAAAAAAATATATAATTTAATTGGAAAAATTGCTGTCTAAATTCAGTCACTTTATATTTACAATGTCACTTGTTCATACGGGTCTTTGAGGAAAAAGAAAACATTTCAAAATTATTATATTTTCATAAATTACTGAGATATGGAATTTTGCAACAACAAAAAAAGTGTTTCTCTCCACTTGAGAAAACATTCACTCAGTGGGTTTTATTCAGTTAGGAAAAGCCTTTGTCTTGTTTTTGTCTGCAGACACACTTTGGATGCATGTGCCACCAACAAAACTTCAGACAGCTAACACTTGCATCAAATAATATGCTTTTTGTATGTAGCATAACTAAAAACAGTATGGTAAAAGAAAAATAACAAAAGAGACAAAAGTGAACTTACATGCTGTGTATTTCAAACTATGAATACAATGTGAGGAATAATCAGAAGGTCTCCACTCTGAGGTTGAAAGTGAAGAGCGTGTGGCTGAGTGCGAGCATGGTGAATGACCTAGAGTGTGTTCCAATCCACGTACTTCCTGAAGTACACTTCAGTGTAGTGCACTGTGTGCACTCTGTACTTACTTGAGTAGTGCGTAAATTTCAGCGGGGTAGGGTCGTCTCAAATCGAATACTCTGTGTGGCACACTGACCGGAAATGACAATCTCAATAATTGGCCGCGGCTCGCTACCCGCCAAAATATCTTCTTCTTCTTCTTCTGGGTTTTTACGGCAGCTGGCATCCTTTGTGTTGCACTGCTGCCTGCTTCAGGTTTTACCCGCCAACTACCGCCAAAATATCTGCCTGCTTTGTTGAAGAAAAAAATAAAGCAGAGTGGAAATTACCTTTCCAACGTCGTCGCCTACGATGTGTCCTCCTGTTGGCTGAAAATGCACCGGTATGTTTACGTATTGTTTTATTCTGTTATCTACATATGTTTGAATAGTGGTCGTGGTCCCGTCCCTTCTGCCACGTAGCCAAGATGGCGACAATTGAGTGTGGAAAGTGTCCAGCGTTCCACACTCAACGATTTGATCATTTTGAGTACAACATCCGGGTACTTTGAGTGCACTGCATTTTGCCGTACTTCCCAGTGTGAACATACTTATGCACTCAAAATAGTAAGTGTAAGTACAGAAGTATGCGCCTTCTAACTTGCTGAAAAGGTTCTGTCCCAACTGACCCCGCTCTCCCCTACTCCACTTCCATTAAGTTTGGGATCTTACAAGAGACAGACTTTCTAAAATAATCATTCAAATTGAAGCAGCAGTCATCCTGAATTTTATTCACAGGTATAGGTCAAGCTGCCAAAACACTGAATCCTACTTTTCCCACAATCAGTAGCATCTTTTGTTAGACCTCCATGCCTGGTACGTGCACATGTCGACAGTTTAAAACACATGATTTCTGCTAAAAAAAAAGACTTGTAGACTCCAAGTTCAAGCCGAAAGGATTTAATTTGAAATAACCCTGATGATGTCATCAGGGTTATTTCAAATGGAATCTATTTGAAGGCCATTTATTGCACATCTCCCACTCAGCTGTCAAACGTAAATCACCTCCTGTGACATCACTAATTGGAGGCGTGGCCAGTAATGCAACACACACTGACTGAAGCTTCAGCCCAACAGAGCAGAGCAGCAGATTTGTGACTCCAGAGCTATAAATCATGCTGTCGCTGCCATCTAGGGGTTAAAATGTTCACCTTGCTGCAGTGATGTAACACTGCATGATAACGCAGTGTGATTAGCCGTGCAACACGGATGAAACCTTTTTTAAATTAGTTTGCCATTGTCATACTTTTGTCATAAATGTAAAATATTTGTGGTGATGCTACAATTTGACAGGTTCATTTCAATGATGTGTATCGGAGTGATATAAGTGATAAAAAGTGCAACATGAATAAAAGTTCAAAATTAATATATTATCAGTTAATGCTAAAATAGAATATTATGTTAATTAGGATCAGTTGTGAAAGCATTGGGTGCAAACAAATGACAAAAGGAGTGCGGTTAGAAACCACTCACAGCTACTCAGGTGTAGACCATGTGCCCTCATTACACTCTGCCTTTGGTCTTCTGAAATAGGAAACCACACGACAGGAAGGGACGTCACAGGAAATGGAACATCTTTCTGCAGACAGAATATGAGATCAGTGCACATCAGTATATATCGCATTGTGTTCCTTCTATCTTCCTTTTCTTGTAGTACTTTTGTGTAATATTGCTTGCACTTTTCTTTTTTTATTGTAATATTACTTTGATTTTAAAGGACCAGTGTGTGACATTTAGGGGGATCTGTTAGCAGAAATGGAATATAATATGAATTAGTATGTTTTCTTTGATGTATAATCACATGAAAATATGAATTGTGTTTTTGTTACCTTAGAATGAGCTGTTTATGTGAGCGGGTCCTCTCTCCGCCGAGTCCGCCGGGTTGCACCGCCATGTTTCTACAGTAGCCCAGAACGGACAAACCAAACTCTGTTACCTTTTCTTGCTTGGTCTGGAGTCAATACCGTTACTCGCTGCCATCACCGCCGCCTCTCTCTCTTGCTTCACCACTCACTTCCCACCTCTGCTCCAAATGACCTACGCTACTCTCACAACAACACAACAGTCCTAGTTCTTCCACACGCCTGGCACACGGGAGAGGCCTCAGTCAGCTGTAATCTGCAACCTCGCCTCTAGATACTGCCAGATCCTACACACTGCTCCTTTAAGTTGTACGAGTCTTATCAGACCCCTCTGCCACCGTGTTGCTTACCTTGCACGGCAGCTGGAGTCTCACAATATCACAAGATCATGTGGTAATCACTTATCACTTATCACTGAAAGGTTATTTATGTCTCGTAATGACTTGATTTCATTCATGAGGGTTATATTTGACATATTATAGCTCACCCCAGTCCCTTTTTACCTGTTGAAATACCTTTAAAGGGCCAATACAACCCATAATATACCATTTTCCACTTGCCAAAAAGGGATTACAGCTCCCACCGTGTCACTGAAAGGTTATTTATGTCTCAAAATTACTTGATTTCATTCATGAGAGTTATATTTGACAGATTATAGCCCACCCCAGTTTCCAATGACGGCTGGTTCAGTGTAAACAGGTTACCGTGACGCCCCTCTACTTATCTTTTTAACTCTCTTCACATCCGTTACATTGCATGTGCGGCTACAAGAAAAAAAAATTCACCAAGAAGATCAACAAAAAGCAATTTTTGGAATTCCTAATTCTTTCACAGCTCCTCCATGTCACGTTAAAACACAGGAGGTGAGGTCAAAGGTCAAAGTGAGCTACAGAGTAGTTGGAGGACACTTCAGCAGGCCAGATGTTTGCCTACATTGGGTATAAAAACAAGTCTCTTGAATTTCACCATTTGATTTGTGCAGAAACAGAGTTGAATTGTGTTTGTGTAAAGTGGGTTGTTTTTACACTTCCTATCTAATCCCTCTCAGCCTACATACCACCCACCGCTGCGTTTGTGTGTCAGTAGCGCGTGGATGAAGTCGTGTTGTTCGATGCTTCAAACCAGAGGCAGAGGTGCGAAGTGCAGATCGGTGGGCTCCACTTCAAACACCCTGCAGACCACGACCGTGCTTTGCAGGAGGTCTCTGCAGCGCTCGGTTGCAATGATCCCCTTTGACGCAGCAGAGAAGAAGGTTACAGGTGGGGCGTGGTTTGATATCTCGCTGAATTATCTCCCAGCAGGCTCCAACAAACACCACAAAGACGCGTTTAGCAGCTGTTGTCGTCTGCAACATTAAAATGGACCAAAAGTGGATTCAGATTCTGGGGATTCTGGTGTTTTGTCAACGTAAGTTAAAACCTGAATTTTGAAGTTTATTCACTACCGCGTAGCAGCTTCAACGTGTCCTTCTAGTTTGTTTCTTTCGCTTTTGATTGCCGGAAAACAGAGAGGGGAATGATGATATGTGTCATTTTATCACATCTTTTAGAAATGACTTCAGGAGCTGGTGAAGAAATAATTGCAAAGGAAGGGGTTTCGGTTGATATCAAGTGTATGCCTGCTGCCATGGGCACCATGATCATCTGGTTTCGAGTTCTGGACACATCCGGCATGGAATTCATTGCGTCTTTCACCAACAATGGCATCTTAAAGTCACCTCCAGACTCCTTTCCCTCCACCTTCAGTCACTCAAGGATTGCTCATGACAATGTCCTGACACTGCGGTCATTCAGCAAAGATCGGGACAGTGGCATTTACAGCTGTGCGTCTCTCTATGGCGGCAAAGAGCTGAAGTTCGGCAACGTGATCCGGCTGGTCGGAGGTGAGTTTTGTGTCATACGTCTGGTCTAATGATGATTTGATGGATGCTTTTCAGAATCACACAGTTCCCTCTCTCTTCAGAAAAAGTCAAAAGCACCGAAGCACCAAAGGCCGCCGCCGCCACCACCGAGCAAACCCTGTGCACAACTGCCACGCCATGCGTTTGTAACAACAACAACAAGCAAGGTAAATGTTCACAATCACATGAGTCCTCATCATCTTCATATGTGTGTGATGCTGTGAGGAGGAGCAGATGGTAAATGAGTACATGCTTTACAGCGGAAACCGATCCTGAACTGGTTTGTTCTCTGATCATACTGGCCCCACTGGCCGGCGGCTGTGGCCTTCTTCTTCTAATCCTCATCATCACCAGCGTGTACTGCCACCGTAAGTTCATCTGATATCTAAACTTTAATATGCAGTCAATATAAATGTCTTTGAAAAGCTGAAAATTGTTTTAAATTCTGCAAATGTAGTTTTTTTCCCAAATTTTCTTGATTTTTTCTTGAACTTTTTGCTGTAAAAATAACTTTTTTAATTACACTTTGGATTCACTGTAGAAATAAGGACACGGAGATGCCCACACCATCACAAGAGAAAGTAAGTTATTTATGTATTTTTCTTTTAATCAGATATTATCTTTTCATTTAGGGCCGTAGCCAGAATTTTAGGAAATACTGAGGTCATTAGTTCAAGTCCCCCCCACGCCAGACACCAAAATAAAAGTGTCAAAAATATTATTTTTTTCCATGTTTATTTACTGAGTAAGTCGTTTAGTGATATTTTCTGCAAGTTTTAAATTTAATTAAATTTTTTATCATGGAAATTGTTCTGAAAATCAAAAAATGTTCATAAACGTTAACTCAAATTATTGTCAGAACTTTGTCTCTGTGTAATTGGTACCAACTTAAATGGTTCTTTCTAGCACTCTTCCTAGGAATTATAAGAAATTACACGTCAGTAAAATAAGGTATTACAGTTTTATTTCTAAAGTTTCAAAGCTTTTTCCACACTATCAGGAATATTGGTGGAAAAATACTAAATTCTTTACCTATTTATTACATTCAGTCTCACGTTTGTCGTAAAAGATGTGAGATTCAAACATATTATAACCTCAGTGTCCTCAGCTGTAGCTACGGCCCTGCGTTGTAATTCCACTGTGAACAAAGAACTGAATCACTGAAATAAGCTATTTATTAATATTATTGTTAATTTTAAATACTTTGTTTATCTCATTTAGACCGCGGGTGGTGACTCCTGGAAAACAAATGATGACCAAAAGACCTGCTTAATCTAAATGGTGTCATTTCCTTTCTTTAAGCAGCAGTTATTTTACAGCGTTGTGTTACTGTTGCATCATTTTTTTTTCGTCTCATTTACAGTTTAATGACATTTATGGTGAATATTTTGCTATATGTAAAAATATAATAATAGAAGAAGTGTTTAAAGTGGTTCAGTGATTCAATGCATCAAATACTTTCAAAGATCTTCACAGTCAACATCCAGTTTTAACAGTTTAACGTTTTGGTTTAACGGACGATAACGCAGCGCTGACACATTCAGATTGAACTCTTTTAATGAAATAACATGAAATTAAATATCTATTCAGCCATTCCCCATAAATGTTAATAATAATAGAAACCACTGAAGTCCTGAGAATATTAGAAGCACTCTAATTTACGTTTATTTTGAAATTTATGCAAAAATTGTATATAACTGATTTTGCTTTTGTATAGAGCCAATTTTAAACTGTTATTTTCTTCAGCATATTAGTCTCCTTACATTCACCTTTGTCTGTAATTACTGGCCTTTAGTTTTGTGATTTCAACATTTTTAAAATAGAATTTAACTTGCCTTTAGCTTAAAAAAAATTAAATAACCAGTTTAAAAAATGTTTTTCTCTGATAATATGATTTCCAGCAGGATAACTTCAAATGCTGAATTTTTTTAATTCAAATTTTTATTTAGTAAAGCTTTTTCTTTTTTTATTTCTCGCAATTCAAATTTCTATGTTTTCAAAGTCATGAAGAATAAATATCCAAGGAGTGTGGACTGGTAGCTGGAGAGGTGCCAGTTCGCCTCCTGGGCAATGCCGAGGTGCCCTTGAGCAAGACACCAACCCCCTAAAATAAATAAATAAATACATAAACAAAACTGCTCCCTGGGCGCTGTACAGCTGCCCACTGCTCAGAATATACTAGGATGGGCTAAATGCAGTAGCTCAATTTCTTTTAGCTAAAATGCTATGTACAACATATGACAATAAAATTGGATTTACATTTACATTAATATGAAACATTTTTCTTTTTGTAAAAATAGATGTACGTTATTTTAGAATTCACCCACTTAGAGTTTTTGTAACTGAAATATTGTAAAAAAAATAAATAAAAATATATTATCACTCAAAGAACAACAAATTGTATTTATCTTTATTCATGTTTCTTTTTTTTCGCACATCAAACCCACTCATTTGCATCCCCATCAGTCATTCAGGGTGTTGGCACAGGAATATAAAGTTTTAACATGAAGTTTGAGCGAAAGATGTTTTTGTTGTGAGCCGCCTCGAGTCAAAAGGAAGTGGGCTGCTACAACGATATGCAGAGTGAAAAACCACCAAGTCGGAGGAGAGAAAAAAGATAATTTCAGAGGAGATTCTGTTCCCGTTCACTTTAATACACACACACACACACACACACACACACAAACACACACACAAACTTCCCTTACACCTTTAAGAAAACAGTGTTTATTCATTTCCTGCTGTATTTTCTAGCTTTCTTCCCCACATATTATGGCAATTTGGTTAGTTTTTATTTCTCATTTTAGGCACAAATCGTAGAAACCAGACACATAGCAACTACACCATTCAAAATTTTAGATTTTTTTTATTTAATTAGTCCCACATCTTAAATACCTCTCATATCTTTTGACTCACACCCACACAAACCCTAACTCTGGGACAGTATATTGATTTTTGACTTTACAGCTGAAAGCCCTTTGTAAATTATACAGTGTTGTGTTATATAGAGCATTTTTTTTTTTTTTTTTACAGTATACAAACAAAGGCAGTTAACAAAGCTTGTCACCACCTCGGTTAAGTGCACTTCTGGACACCAGCATTTTTTTTTTTTTTTTTTTTACAAGGCCAAATACATACAAAAGACCCTCTTTTGTCAGATATTTTCTCTCCAGAAAGTAAAAGGCATTTGCAAGAAGCTCTCGGATACAGAATAAAGCTGAACACCTCCAGGAAATCCTCCACATTATTTAATTATGTAAACTATGTGTTGTTCAAAATATAAGCAAACTAAGCTGTACACTAGTGTCTTTTAACGGCGTCTGACCACATCAGGATAGAAAACTTGGCTTTTTTTCTGTGTACATCAAGATTGCACAAACATCCCGATACTATACACCCACTCCGTGCTGCTCCCAACGCAAGCTGACGGTCGCCACCGCTCCCACCAACGTCACAACATCGCCAGGTTTGTTGTGATATTAGTGCATCACTGGGAAAAACTGTCAGCTGAGATGTACATGCAGGACTCTGATGGGCGGCGCCTTCCTTCCCTCGGCACGCTCAACACGCCCAACCAACAAAACTAAAGATTTTCACTTGACTTAACCACCTCCTCTCTTTCCACACAGTTTCCCCTCCTTTCACTCATTCTTTCATTCTCCATCTTGTTTTAGAAAGTCTTTTCATTCTCTCCAAAAACTGAAACCAAAACATTCTTAAATAACACGTGAAACCGAGCGAAAAAGGCGCCGCATGCAGAGGTGTGTGTGTGTGTGTGTGTGTGTGTGTGAGAGTGAGTGTGAGTGTGAGTGTGAATGTGAGTGTGAGAGTGTGTGTGAGTGTGTGTGTGTGTGTTATGGGTATGTTTAGGTTTGTCTTTCATCCAGTATACATTCTTGACGATTTAGAAAAATAGAATCATTATCCAGAGAGCAGCTCCCTTCGCCGATGCGTCCCTGTGGCCGGGAGGACGACCTGCAACACGGGACACATTCAGCAGTCAGTGGAAAGACGTTCATCCTCGTCACGTTGAGCATCTTTTATCAGATAACAAATTGTGCAAAAAGATGAGAACAAAACCTCACCGAGTGGTCTAGCTCTTTCCTCCCTTCTTTGTAGATTTTGGCACGACGTCTGAGCTAAACTGAGCTGATAGCTGGTCGGTGGCAGGCTCCTCTGCATGGTGTTTCTGAAATACAAGGTTAAAGTTAATAAAAAAACATAGAAAGGAAAGTCTAGCGTCTCTGCATGCAATAATTCTACAGATTTAATGTAATTATTTGGGGGAATTAACATCAGCCGAAGAAGAGCATGCATTACATGCAGTTTAGTGCAGACTCCACCGATGGAGATATATTTGTTTTCATTAAGGTTCAGTTATAACCCACACACTCATTTTGCTCATCATCGTGCATTATCCAACTGAATTTCTGTCGTCATGCAGCGGGCAGTTTGCTTACTTTAGACTTTGACTTTGACTTGCTCTTGCCCTGTAACAAAGTCGACACCTTGGTTAGACCAGAGACAGTTCAGAAAGGACACTGGGAGTCAGTTTCCTGTATCTGTGTCACGTGGGTTTCGCCACTGCCCCGCCTCCTTTAGGAGACTAGCGGCAGGTCCTGAGTCTATTAACTTGAATGGGAGACGTGAACGTGACCGTTTCAAGCCATTGGAGGAGCTTGTAATGCTTCATCTCTGTTATAGAGTATCTTTGTTTAGGCTCAACAAGTCTGTGTTGCTCCATGAGGAGGTGACCACTGATACAGTAAATGCTAGTAAACAACCTGTGGAGGGCGCCATTTAACAATGAAAACTAAAAGTGTGCAACATCAGTATTTATGAACTGCCATTGGTCAATAGCAGATTTTTTTACTATTAGCTCTCAAGCTCTACGTTTACATTTAGTCTTCTGTTTTTTAAAGATTATTATTTTTTAGGGCTTTTATATATATATATATATATATATATATATATATATATATAAATGACAGGATGACAGGCAGCAAAGGGCCGCAAGTCGTAATCCCCTTCTGTTACTTGTTAACTTCTACTGTATCAGTGATATCATCTGATGGAGCGATCTTACATCCTGATCGCTCACAGATATCTTCTCTTTACCTTTGGTTTGTCTGTCTTGGATTTGAACTCGGGGGCGTCTGGGAGCAGGGTGCCAGACAGGGAGTCCAGGACAGGACCAGACATTGGCTAGGAAAGAATAATAAAGAAATAAATGATAAAAAAAAAAAAAACACATCAAACATGATCAGCTCATGATGAATTCATGTACTGAACTAATCCAGTTGTTTAAGTTAGAATCTTTAAACAATTCAGCATAAATAAACATCCAGATTGTTAATTTCATGGTGGAACAACAACTATTAAACACACGCTACTCCCTACATTGCTGTTCTAAAGAAAAACATCTTTAGATTGCATCTAAAAAAACGTAATCAACAGAAAATCCAAAGAATTTGTAATTGTTTGAAGTGATCTCTGGGGAGTGCAGTACTGAAACATGACAGCAATGGGCACCACACAGCTCCATAATAGGCCTTGTTCACCGCAGACATTTTGACTTAGAGGGAAAAGTACGGAAGCCCTGAGAGGCAAAATAAACTTGGTGATCCATTTTTTTTAAGTCTGATCTAAATTGTTTTCTCTCCTGTGTCAGGTGAAAAGGGTTTCGCCAGGATAATCTTTCTAAGTTCTTTAAGTTTTTTTTTCATCTGATAAACCGGTGGGGAAATAGTTTTGGTCGGTGAATTTTTTTTGATAATTCTTAAAGTGTTTGTTGTAACACAAGTTACATACTGTATATTCTATAAGCAACTTATGTAAATTAAAATAGAGCTGCAACGATCAATCAATTAATTGTCAACTATCAAATAAATCGCCAACTAATTTGATAAACAATTTATCGATTTGAATCATTTTTTAAGACAAAAAAAAGTCAGAATTCTCTGATTCTAGCTTCTTAAATGTGAATATTTTCTGGTTTCCTCACTCCTCTATGACAGTAAACTGAATATCTTTGAGTTGTGGACAAAACAAGAGGACGTCATCTTGGGCTTTGGGAAACACTGATCAACATTTTTCATTTTCTGACATTTTATAGACCAAACAACTAATCGATTAATCAAACAAATAACCGACAGATTAATCCACAATAAAAATAATCGTTAGATGCAGCCCAATATTAAAACTCACTTGGAAGAATGCTTTTAGTCCTATTTAGAACATGGGGTAGTCGTGCACTTCAGCCTCTTGTGGCCGAAATGAGTATTACAAGAATAAACACTAGAAAAACATTTCCTGGTAAAACGTTTTTCCTCCCACCGGTTTCACACATGAAAAAAAAAGGAACTTTCCCTGTGGAAGTTATCCTGGGAAACCTTTTTTTCACCTGTTCTTAAGTCATAAACACAGGAGAGAAAACAATTTAGATCAGACTTAGTAAATAGATCACCGGATTGTTTTTCTAACTTGCCTTCAGGGCTTCCGTAGAAAAGCACAGGTGGAACTAAAAATATTATCTGTGGCTCATAAAGTGTTGCAGCCATATTAGCCGATATTACATTATATTACATTATATTTTTCTCACTATGACATGTCAATATATGTTGCAGTTTATTTTCTGTGCTACCTTCAGGGGCTCTGAGTCCAGCACGGGAGGTTCCAGCTTTGTTGTGGCAGCACATGATGCGGCGGGTTTGGCAGTAGCAGAGAAGTCACTGGACAGCAGGTCCAAGGCTGTTTTATCATCCATCGTCTTCTACGGGAACACCAGAAACCAAACAATGTGCACGTTGCGTATACACAGTGTACTGTATTTATCATTTAACTGTCTGCTGTCGTATTCTGTGAGTGTGTGTGCGTTTTTTTACCTTCTTGGGTGCTGCAGCTGCTTTTGCCTTTTCTTCTGCCATTTTCTTTAAAATGAAATTGATGAACATTAGACACACAGTAAAGTTACTACTACTACTACTAACATTCAAATATACACCCTCACATAGCATTTTTGAACCGGATTCAAAGGCTCATTCACATGTAAAACATTGGGCCTCATGCAAAAACATTTTCATATTCTTAACTTAACTTTTTCATATTTTTTTTGTGTCGTGGGCTCATATGAGTGTTTCCACGTCAGATTCAGCAAATGCTCCTAAGATAACTGTGTAAATGACCTGCTTAAACATGATGAATGCAACCTGGGTGTAAATGAGCGCACGTTTATGAGAATTGTAAATTAGCATAATTAATGCTCCAATGATACATAATATAAGGCTACGCATCCTGCCCCATTCATCTGTCTCTGCCAAAATATCAGCACGCTGTCTAAAGACATGCTCTCTTCCAAGAGCCTGACGCGGATCCGAAAGAAGTAAGTCAGCCATGACGCGCCTGGTTGCACTTCCTGTTTACCTTATTATGTACAGAGACAAATTAACCTCCAATTAGTGCGTAATTTAAGTCATTTTGCAGTTTGTGATGTTCACATCGATATTGTCATTTCATACAGTAGCATCAATGGCCAATTTAAATGAACAATATCATCATTAATTTAGGCTATATGAATACATTTAGAATGATATTATAATTCACATTGCAGAGTCAAACAGGATAATGTCAACATAATTATGAGGTGTAATTTATAAAGAATTTCTAAACTCAAAATTGCTTCAAAGTAATGAGATATACAATCCATTCGTGAAAAACTGAGGTTTGGATAACAGCGGACTAACTGCACACGACTCCTACGACAGGTACGAAATACGAGAAAATTGGTGAATGCGGTAAGTTGTCCTAAATCAGTCGTACGAGCCACTTAAGAACAAATCTGGTCATACGAGTGGTTCTAGTATAGTTTGCCACAAAACATGCAACGACACTATGAATCAAGCAGCTGCTTTCCAAAACTTAAATTGTTGATTAACAAGGCTAAGAGTCTACAGCCAGGCTGAGAGGTTATACTTAGAGGAAAAGTCAGCACCGAAGTCATTAGTCATCGTCTGGGAAACATGAATGTCTGTGCAAAAGTTCATGCCACACAATCCGGCAGTTTTTCAGATAATTTCAGTCTGGGCCAAAGTGGACCGACCACTTTAGTCAGTGTGGTGGTTAAAGAAATCTCTCTTGTCTTTTAAGATCCTTGGCTAAAGTGTTTTTATTGGTTTAAGTGCAAACTTCCAACAACAAACACTCCATCAGGACTGGCGACAGCAACAGAGAGAGTAATAAGGGTTTTATTACCATAAGATCTTCCTCAGTGGGTCGATACTCTGGTGGCAGCGAGTCGTCTCTCTCCCCCATCTTAATCAGTTTCTCTTCAACGGCCTTTTTCTCCTGTAAACAACCAACACGAATCAGGACAGCTGAAGTGACTGGAAGACTTTTTCTACTGAGCACCAACTGAGTCAATGCTCTTGCAGCAGGCTGGTTACCTTGACAATGTCTTTGGCAGGAAGTGGGGCGGGCTGTGGGGCGGGTGCGATATCCATCAAGGTGTCTGACAGAGCATCCAGGGCGCTGTCTGCTCCCCCGGACAGCTGAGTGCACAAATAAAACATTCTGGTGTAACTGCAGGACTTTAGGGAGTCTAAAAGAATTTGAATTGTGCTTGTGTGTTTACCTCTGGTGCTGCTTGTGTGGGAGGACAAGCAGAGGACTTCACTGTCGGAGCGGCGGAGCAGGCAACTGAGTCTCCTGCCAAGGCATCCAGAGAAAAGTCTGCAGAGGACTGAGGGGACAGAATGAAGTGTATTAAATGTGTGCATCACATTGTATTATTTAAGGCTGCAGTAAACGGTGCTAGACCCACAGCGTACCTGTGCAGGAGGAGCTGAGGGGGTGATGACGGGAGCCTGGACAGCAGGAGCTGATGAGGAGGACGTGAAACCTTCAGATAAAAAGTCCAGAGCCTCTCCAGTACCAACGGTGGGCTGCAGGAGGAGGGGAGAATGAAGAGAAATGATGAGGAGCTCGCTTTTCAAAACAGCACATGTAAAAAGAATGTAATATGCACTTTGATCATCATGCTCTGATAATAAAAAGCAGCTTATGTGTGAATTTGTCCCGGTCTCACCTCAGGTTTAGGAGCAGGCAGTTTTTTGAGTTCTTCCTTATTAAACCTGTATTCTGGAGGAATTGTGTCGTCCCTCTCTCCTACAAGCACACCCTTCTCCTTCGTGTGTTCGTCCTCCTATGACAAAGAAAAGAAAAGCAAATACATTACCTGCCTATCCATACATTCCATATATGTGTATTGATTTTGTACCATGTGATAAGGCAACGAAATGTTGTAGATGAAGCCAAACAACAATGTGTGTTTGGCGAGTGAGCACTTTGTGTGTCCCATACCGTTACGATGTCCTCAGGTCTGAGTTCGGGGAGTTCAGGTTTTGGTACGTCTTCTGGCAACGTGTCACAAAGAGCACTGAGAGCATCCAGAGACATAGAGTCAACCTGAGGAGACAACAGGAGAGGAAGTATATCATTTAACCGTGATAGTGTTGATGGTAAGCTTAAAGGGATAGTTCGGGTGTTTTGAAGTGGGGTTGTATGAAGCGCTTATCCATAGTCAGTGTGTTACCTACAGTAGATGACGGTCAACACGCCCCTAGCTTGGAGAAGCAGACAGGAGTACCATCAGAGGAGCAAAGCAATGTTCTGCTATTCTTTAGATGGGCCTTTCTTTTAGGTGGCTAAAATACATTTTGCTGCTGGCCCCGTCCACAGCAGAACATTGCTTTGCTCCTGTGATGGTACTCCTGTCTGCTTCTTCAATCTGGGGGGCGTGCCGACCGTCATCTACTGTAGGTAATACACTGACTATGGATAAGTTCCTCATACAACCCCACTTCCAAACACCCAAACTATCCCGTTAAGCAAGTCTTTAAAAAAAATAATAATTGAGTTAAGCAGAAAGAAGATACAAGGCAAGAGAAGGTCAAATGCCCAATTTGTTTTATTAATGCAGTTTAAATAAGAATATATAGATATAACAGAAACTGAAGCATTTCAGAAAAAAAGTAATTTTGTATCCTCACAGTTACCTTGTCAGTCGTGGGTTTTGCTTGTTGTGGTTTTCCAGCGCTGACCTTAACTGAGCTAGGCTGCTCCGGAGGACAAACCGCAATGTCAGGCATGCACAGCTGAGTGTACAAAATAATTTCCATTTATTCTATTAACTCAGTAATGAGGCATGCACACCAATAGCTTTACCTCTGGTGTCGTCTTGGTAGGAGGAGGGGCAGATTTAGCTGGAGTCACAAAATCTGAAGAAAGTAGATCCAGAGCTGACAAATCCTCTACTTTGGTCTGGAAAACAGAGACGACAGCTTTCAGCGATAATAAAGGGAGGAAATCACATCCTGATTGAAACAAAGTCTTGAAATAATAGTTCGATATTTTAGGAAATGGCATCTTTGTGAGAATTAAATGAGAAGTTCGATACCACACTCACTCTGGAGATTGGTATCAATCTTCTTTGCCAAATGCTACTGTCCCTATTGTTCCTGTATACATTTTTCATCTGCACCCTTCATATTTTGGCTACAGGTACCAGTAACAGATCTACAGCATACCTGTGCAGGAGGAATGCAGCTGCTGATGGGAGCCTGGACAGCAGGAGCTGTTGAGGAGGACGTGAAGCCTTCAGACAAAAAGTCCAGAGCCTCACCAGTATTAATGGTGGGCTGCAGGAGGAGGGGAGGGGAGAGAGTGATGGATAAATCAGTAACATGCAGTTTTTGTTCACATTTGTATTTCGTTTGTAAGAGCGAAACACCCTTAAGAATCATTTTAAGAGCCCAGTCTCACCTCAGGTTTAGGAGCTGGCAGTTTTTTGAGTTCTTCCTCATTAAACCTGTATTCTGGAGGAATTGAGTCATCCCTTTCTCCTACAAGCACACCCTTCTTCTTCTTGTGTTTGTCCTCCTACAAAAAGGAAAAGAGGTAGAGATAATAACGCCTGGTGAGTCTTTCTGTGAGGAGCTGACACACAAATGCTTCCGGTATGCCAACAGCAGGAGGCGTTCTGCAATCAAAAGCTGTGAACTCTGTGACTGTGTTTGTGCTCCTACCGAGACGATGTCCTCAGGTCTGAGTTCGGGGAGTTCAGGTTTTGGTGCGTCTGTTGGCAACAGGCCACCGAGAGCGCCGAGAGCATCCAGAGACATAGGGTCATCCTGCGGAGAGAACAGTTAAAGTTTAAATGAAAGGTCTTTCCCATATGAAAGAGCGACAAGGCAACATTGTCAAACACAAGAGAGGGAAAGAAAAGCAGTGGGAAAATGTCCTGCATCTCACCTGATCAGTCTTGAGCTTGCCGTCAGTGGCAGTTTTCTTACCAGCAGCAGCAGGAGGACACCCAGCCATAGAGGACTTAACGTTCTACACCAGACAACAGAGAAGACATCAAACTTGATATTAATGGCTATCTGTAGCTGTATCTGTTTATTCCTTCAGTAACATCTGTATCCAGATTTTTTCCACTTATCCTGAGAAATGTCTAAATATCTACTGGATGGATAGGCACAGAATTCTGTAACAAACATACAGACAATCTCTTGACTTTTCCTCTTACGCCATCATCGGGTCGACATCTCAATTTGTCCAATACTTTGGTTCATGAGTAAATACTAATGTCATTATCAGCATATGGAGCTTTTTTTCCTATCTTTTATTGAAGAGCGTGGTCTTTCAATTTGAGAGCATGACTCATTGATTTCAGATTTTGTAAGGATTTCCCTCAAAAACCCTGTCCTTGCACTCAAATAGACCCGATTAGATTTGCTCTGCTTCTACTCAAACTGTATGCTTGCACTCAGATATATTGTTGCTTGCAAAGATTTCCTGCGCTCCAGGTTTAGCCCTGCTCCTCACTCTCAGGCTGCTTCTGTGCGCTCATGAAACGTCTACTATCAGATTTCTCCTCTGATCTCGGATTTTTTATTGCACAAAAAATCCATTCGACATCTGTACGACATACTTGTCAGCGCACGGCAACATAAAACAGTTGGTTGTATTAATAATCGGCAGCATCCAGTACAGGCGCTGGTATATACAGTATAAATATATAAACTGTCCTTTTATTCCAAAAGTCGTAAAGAAAGCAAAGGAAGTACATATAATAAGAGTGGAAGTAGATGAACCAGGTTAATGAGTAACCGCCCGTCAGGGATGTTCTAAGAACTAAAGCGAACGCACCCACAATGAGGCAGGGATCATTTCATTGATCAACACTACACCTGGCATTCTATTGGCTGAGGAATTTTGACAGCGTTATTGCACAAAAAATCTGAAAGCAGAGGAGAAATCTGTGCTTCACAAGCACAAAGAAGCAGCCTGAGTGTGAGGAGAAGGGCTGAAGCTGGAGCGCAGGAAATCTATGCAAGCAACAATATATCTGAGTGCAAGCTCACAGTTTGAGCAGAAGCTGAGCGCAAGCGGGGGCTATTTGAGTGTGAGGACAGGATTTTGAGGGAAAGCATTACTAAACGTGAAATCAGTGAGTTATGCTCTCAAATTGAAAGGCCACGCTTTTGAATAAAGATAGGAAAAAAACTCCATGTCTTACAGAGCTGCTAGCATGGTTATAGACTCGTATTTGTTTTTCGCAAATCTGCATGCTGCTTTATTGCCAGCAGTTCATGTTTGCACCTACTTTAATACTTCTGAGAAAGTCTGAATGAGCCAAGATCTGAACTCATAAGAAGCGTCTTTTTACTATGAATGAACATCCGGTCCATGATATGGACTTTCATCCTCAATGGACAAAGCTTATCAACATTAGACCAGTCAAGAGACGCTTGCAGGAAGGGAGGTGTGTTGTACCGTGGCAGTAGAAGAAGTAAGTCCAGCCTCCAGAGGAACTGCAGGTGTTTTCTACAACAACCAACAGAGACGACATTTGAAGAGATACTGTATTTCTGCTTGTATGATTTTGCCTGCTGTAACAGATCTACAGTGTACCTTTGCAGCTGATGAGGAGGACGAGAAGCCTTCAGACAAAAAGTCCAGAGCCTCACCAGTACCAATGGTGGGCTGCAGGAGGAGGGGAGGGGAGAGAGTGATGGATAAATCAATAACATGCAGTTTTTGATCACATTTGTACTTCGTTTGTAAGAGCGAAACACGCTAAAAAATCATTTTAAGAGCCCAGTCTCACCTCAGGTTTAGGAGCAGGCAGTTTTTTGAGTTCTTCCTCATTAAACCTGTATTCTGGAGGAATTGAGTCATCCCTCTCTCCTACAAGCACACCCTTCTCCTTCTTGTGTTTGTCCTCCTATAAAAAGGAAAAGAGGTGGAAATAAGACATTGTCTGGTGTGTCCTTCTGTGAGGAGCTGACACACAAATGCTACCAACAGCAGGAGGCTTCCTACAATCGAAAGCTGCGAACTCTGTGAGTGTTTGTGCTCCTACCGAGACGATGTCCTCAGGTCTGAGTTTGGGGAGTTCAGGTTTTGGTGCGTCTTTTGGCAACGTGTCACTGAGAGCGCTCAAAGCGTCCAGAGACAGAGGATCAACCTGAGGAGAGAGAGCAAGAGATTGTGCTCCACTCATTTGTCATCCATTAACAGTTCAAATGAAAGGTCCCTTCACCAAAAGAGTGACAAGACAATGTGGAGAAACACAAATGAGTGAAGGAAAAGCAGTGGGAAAAATGTCCTGTATCTCACCTGACCAGTCTTGAGCTTGCCGTCAGTGGCGTCCTTTCCAGCAGCAGTTTTCTTACCAGCAGCAGCAGGAGGACACACAGCCATAGAGGACTTAACGTTCTACACCAGACAACAGAGATGACATCGAACTTTATATTAATGGCTATCTGTAGCTGTTTATTCCACAAAACTATCTAAACCTCTGTGTTTTTATCAATGCATGGCTCTATGGATAAAGACATGTCGACTAGTTATGGTTAGGCATTGACCTTGAATAGTTAAGGTTAGGATAGGTCATCCGGCAGCGAGTCTTGCAAGAGTATTAGCACGTTTTTGCAACTTCTGGGTTACCTTCTAGACATGACCCATTATCAGCCTCAGCTGTACTTTGTACCTAATTAGCAAATGGTAGCATGCTAACATGCTAAACTCGGATGGTGAATATGTCTGGTAAGCATTACCGTTATGCCTGCTAAACATCAGCATGTTAGCGTTGTTATTGTGAACATGAGGTGAGCAAATCTGCATGCTGCTTGATTGCTAGCAGTTCCTGTTTGCACCTGGATTGCTTTGATACTTTGGAAAAAGTCTGAATGAGCCAAAATCTGAAGTCAAAAGAATGGAAGTGAAAAAACATCCAGTCCATGATAAGGACTTTTATCCTCAATGGGAAAAGCTTATCAACATTAGACCAGCCAAGAGACGCCTGCAGGAAGGGAGGTGTGAGCTTGCTGTACCGTGGCAGAAGAAGAAGTAAGTCCAGCCTCCAGAGAGAAATCATCCGACATTTTCTCCATCTTGGGTTTTTTGTCAGCAGGAGGACACACAGCCACAGGAGGAACTGCAGGGGTTTTCTACAACAACCAACGGAGACGACATTTGAAGAGATACTGTATTTGTGCTTGTATGATTTTGTCTGCTGTTACCAGTAACAGATCTACAGTGTACCTGTGCAGGAGCTGATGAGGGGGATGTGAAACCTTCAGACAAAAAGTCCAGAGCATCACCAGTACCAATGGTGGGCTGCAGGAAGAGGGACATAGAGGAAAGAGATATATATATTGTATATTAATACCCTGTTATCACAGTGATACTTCAAAGGCCTTAAAGTGAATTCATCCTGGTCTCACCTCAGGTTTAGGAGCAGGCAGTTTTTTGAGTTCTTCCTCATTAAACCTGTATTCTGGAGCAATTGAGTCTTCCCTCTCTCCTACAAGCACACCCTTCTCCTTCTTGTGTTTGTCCTCCTGTAAAAAGGAAAAGCAGAGGAAATAAGACATTGTCTGGTGGATATTCAGTAATTGTTTCTGGGTGGAGATGACATGGTCTCTTGACTGTACTGTCCACTAGAGAAGCTGTGAGAAAGTATAAGGACAAGACAGTGTGGCTCCTACCGAGACCATGTCCTCGGGTCTGAGTTTGGGGAGTTCAGGTTTTGGTGCGTCTTTTGGCAATGTGTCAACAAGAGCGCTGAGAGCGTCCAGAGACATAGAGTCACTCTGAGGAGAGGGCAGGAGAAAGAAAGTTAATAATCTACTAATCTGTCACATATTGTTTAACTGCAGAAATACGAAGAGGGACATGGATACAAAGTATCTTGTCCACTTCATCTCACCCCATCAGTCTTGGGCTTGGCGTCCACTTTCTCCATCTTGGCTTTTTTATCAACAGGAGCAGCGGGACACACAGCCACAGGAGGAGTTGCTTTCTACAACAGATAACAGAAACAGCGGTCAAAAACAACAACTTTTCTGACCGTCCGAGAGGAAAAAAGAAAAAGAGGTGTGAGCTTGGAGGAACTGCTGCAGGGGTTTGACATTTCTGCAACAGAGACATGAAATTTAGACAATGACATTCTTACTGTAGCTCCTTCAGTCAGAGACTTCAAGGTTAGTTTTACTTTACCTTTGCAGGAAGTGGTGCAAAGTTAGCGGGGCCAGCAGATGAGGCACTGACGCTCTCAACAGAGTCCTTTTTCTACAAAACACAAGATGGGAATTTGTTAGACTACTAGGAAAGCACAAAGCCGTGCCTTCAATTTCATACAAGAATGTGTGTGCATATTCAGGGTGGACACTGTCTACAACAGACATGCCAAACTGGGAATTTTAAGTATGGACTTGTCAAGAGGGTGCATGGGGTGTTAAGGTGGAGGACGGACTCGCAGCTGAGTGCTACATGCTTGAAGACTCTGACCTCTTGCTTTGTGGGTGCAGCTGGAACAGTTGAACTCGTGAATCCAAACGACAGTGACTCCAGGGCCTCGTCCGTGCTCAGTGGTTTCTGAGATGATAAACAGAGTGCATCACCACCAGATCTGGCACGAGTATGTTAGTTGTGCAGGACTAAAACCTTTGGTGAGGCAGTTTTTAGCCATTATGCTCCGATCTGAGAGCTGCTGGAGGTGTTGAAATCTTTCAATGTAAATTTAAAACCCCATATTCAATCAGGCCTTTGATTAAGAATGGTTATTATTTCATTACTCTATTCACTTATTTTATTAAAATTTCAGTTATAAAGTTTTATTTTATTTTATTATTTTGATTAATCACTTATTTTATTCTATGTAAGTTGTAAAATTGTATTATATTTTATTGTTATTTTAATACTCACTTATTTTTTATTGTATTGAAGTTGTAAAATTGTATTCTATTTTTATTGTTATTTTATTAACCACTTATTTTATTGTATTCCATTTTAAAATGTGATTCTATTTTATTATTTTAATGAATCACTTATTTTATTGTATGTAAGTTGTAAAATTGTATTACATTTTATTGTTATTCTAATACTCACTTATTTTTATTGTATTTAAGTTGTAAAATGTTATTCTTTTTTATTGTTATTTTATTAATCACTTTATTTTATTGTATTTAAGTTGTATAATTTTATTTTATATTATTGTGCTATTAATTACTTATTTTATTGTATCTAAGTTGTGAAATTGTATTCTATTTTAGACAATATCACATGTTTTTAAAACTAATAATCCGATTCATTTAGGGAGAATTACTCCAAATTATGTTCCATAAAAGTCACATGATCCCCCACTAGAGGGCATGCCTGGCCAAGTAAAAGACAAACAAAAGTGTAAAATAATGCAAACCAGACTGTAGAGACTATGTACCAACAGTGAGGGAAAAATACAGACACACCCTTCACATTCCATGGAGACAAAATAAACTCCCTGAAAATACACATCTGACACATAAAACAACTTTGATCCAGCAAAAATATGATAAACATCAAAACTAATAACACAAAACTCACAATGGAGGAAAGTATCAGGGTGGAAACAGATCATGAGACACAGAGCTTGCAAGACAAGATGACAAAGTGGGAGTAGGCTATGATGCAAATATGGGTGTGTTGGAAAGTCAGCAAATAGTAACCTACACAAGGGTGTATATATCAAGGTGTGTAATAGATGTATCAGTGTGTGAGTGTGCGGGTGTGTGTCTATGTGGTCGTGCGTGTTTGGGTTTGGTTGGACAAGAGCCAACGAGCCTGAACAGAGAAGGTGGGTCCTGTGCTGTTTGCTGAGACAACACCCACCAGTGTAATGCAACATTCCCCACTCTAGAGGAACCAGGAGATCATACAGTGGAAACACTGCTTCCTGAATATGTGTCCGTAATGCAAGTGTAGGCAGATTTGCTTACACATGTAGGAAAAAGTTTAGTCAGCGAGTGAGTTTATAGAGAAAATGAGCGTAATGCAGGAGGTTATGACTTCACTAAATATGGGTTGTGAAAGGTTCACTTACAGGAACGTCCTTGGGTTTGTAATCTGCAGGAGCAGCAGGCTAGGGGAAAAAAATAGATTAATTTTACATTAAAATATAAATGCTGAAGTAATTCAGGGAGTCAACAAATACTGCCTTAAGGAGATAGTTTGGGTGTTTTGAAGTGGGGTTGTATGAGGTACTTATCCACAGTCAGTGTATTACCTAAAGTAGATGAGGGTTGGCGCGCCCCCAAAGCAATGTACGGCCTGTGGATGAGGCCGGCAGCAAAATATATTTTAGCCACCTAAAAGAAAGGCTCGCCTAAAAAAAAAATCAGTATTAGCTTAAGTGTGCGCCATATTTAGAATATTTTCACCGGTTTACCTTGCCATCGGACAGTTATACAGTCTATTTTTCCAACAGGGAAAACACCCAAACTATCCCTTTAAAGGCTCAGATCACTCAGATTATAAAAAAAAATCCTCAACATACTGTATTCTCTCATTTCCCTCTAGTGGTATGTGGACAGACAGATAGTTTGGGCTTTATGAGTCCAGATTTTGAGATATCTGTCTCTAGGGCTGAGTATCCAGTTCATTTTATTTAAAATATTTGTGGGGGCGCACCGGTAGTTCACTTGGTAAAGCGGGCACCCCATGTACCAAGGCTCAGTCCTTACCGCAGCGGCCCGGGGTTCGAATCCGACCTGTGGTCCTTTGCTGCATGTCATACCCTCTCTCTCTCTCTCTCCCCCTTTCACTCTCACTATCTAATAAATATATATATATATTTGTGCCAATATGATGAATGAGTTTCTGTGAACAACTTTGGCTAAATAAAACAGCATAATAATTGGTAAAAATGTAATTTAAAAATGGAACTATATGATCAAAAAATGAGTAAACTAGATTATGAGACAGGCTTTTGATGCCAGCTTTTGGTACTTGACTTAAAGACATATTTTGGTAGGTATCAAAAACGTATGAGATTTGACACTCAGCTCTATTCAGCTGTCCCACACAATGGAGGT
>CAKAOH010001862.1:0-34098 GCA_916701665.1 Sebastiscus tertius
TATATATATATATATATATATATATATATATATATATATATATATATATATATTAAACAAAACTGAAAGGTTTGATGAATAGTTAGCTATGCCAGCAGCTCTGTGAAGCACAGCGGTGCTTTGAACTAATGCTAACATGTTTAGCAGGTATAATGTTTACCATGTTTACCATCTTAGTGTAGTATGTTAGCATGCTAACATTTGATAATTGGCACTAAACACAAAATACAGCTGAGGCTGATGGGAATGTCATTAGTTTTGCAGGTATTTGAAATTTTTACCATGCTGCTAGATGATAGTGCTAGAGCCACGCTGCTAACATGGCTAAAAATCGTATGTCTCTTAACCAACTTAAATTAGAATATAGGCCTGGTTTATAGACATTTCTGATGTTGACAAACGAACAGCATCGATGTTACTTAGATGTAGTTGTTGTCGAGTGTTAGCCGATGTGATGAAAACCTGTCAATCAATTTGCTGGTTCCAACTGGTGTCTTGATTTTTGCTGATACAAATTCTTGAAAACTACTTTGGCAAATATTGCTGTCTACCTACCTGTTTGCTTCTTCTCTGAAAGAAGTCATTCAGTCAGTCAGTCAGAGCCCGCCAGTGTCCCGGGAGGGCTGTAGAAAAGATGGAGCAGCCTGCTAAGTGTTCTCCGTCTGCAACTGGAGGCCCTCTGTAACGGCACCTCTATGGAGATGAAGAGAGTTTAGCAGACTGTTTTTGGCCGCTCTCCCTCATTCCAGTGATTCCTCAGAGCCTATGGGCATTGGCACAGAGCGAGGGGTGGAGGGAGCGAGGGCTGAGGCTTAGACCCCGCTTTACAGGGTCAGCCACTGCCCCAGGTGCACATGGGGAAACACTTAGCTGCTCTCTCATTATTCCATATCTCCCTCTATCTCTCTCACAATTTTTCTCTCTTTTATCCCTTTTTTTCTCCACGAACCCCCCCACCCCACCACCCTGGGCTGCTGTTCTCATTCCACATGCAATATCATGCACATACGTGTATTTGTGTGTAAATGAGTGTTAAGATCATTAGCTATCCCTGTGGTCTGCACTCACTGCATCCTCAGCGCCGCCGTCTGAGTAGCGCAGCTTCTCTTTGATGCCGGTGTTTTATTCCTGTACTAGACATTATCCCTTGATTCTGAGCGCTTGTACTGGCTAACTGTGTTTCCCCCTGAACTCCAGAACCAGGCCCGGTACACTCATCAAACATCAGTTGTCTTTGGCAGCCGCTGTGACATTACTTTACCTGGTCAAGAAAAGAGAAAGTTATTCTACACCGGCTGTAAATTACAACTATGGGACTTTTTTTGGCTCCCAGCGGAGACCATTTTTTCAGGCATACACGGCTGTTTTTCTGTTGCACACCGGTCCACATAAATCTCCCAAAATTATAGCCCTTTTTTTCATGTAGCTTAAAATAAGGCTGGAAATCAGTCATCTAAATGAAGACTGAATGTGTCTGTGCACCATCAGTCAGCTTTGTACCGCTCACAGATAATACGAACCGGCTTTAAATAGGCTTTCCTGTGCTGAAGGAAAGAACAGAGAGCTTCAGTTAAAGACTGACAGAGAGAGATGTTTAATTCTTTGAGTAGGGGACCAGAGTTTTACTATTGTATCAGCCCAAATTCTTGTATAAAATAAACGTGGCTGGTGTCAGGACACCGTGCCCATAGGTCAGCAAATGTGTGACTCAGGTGTGACTGAGCCGTGATGTGACCCTGCCCTGCTAATCCCCTCATGATGAGATGATGACTTGTGTCACGTCAGGTCCAGTCACATCTCAGTTGTCGGTGCTCATGGGGACGGCATGTCTGACTGCCTACAGCCAAGGTGGGACTCGATCAAGACAGGGACAACTGCAAAAACATACCGGCAGTATCTGCTCGGGGTGGGAGTGAAACATGAATATAGAATATACTGTAATAGAATTCCTTTATTACCATTGCACAGAATACAATTAAATTAAATAGCAATCCTGATGGTGCATAAACAGTAATACAAATAAATAAGAGTTAAAAAAAATATATATTATAAATAGAAAATATGTATGCTTGACCTATAAAAACAGTAAGATATTGCACTTCAGATATTGCACATTGCTTGTATTAGCATTATATACAAGTAGTAAATATGTACAAAGGATATATTGTCTCCTGAATAATTTTGTTTTCATATTTTATTTAATTGTACTCATATTACTTATTTATTTTAATATTATTATTATATTTTTATAGTCTGTTTTATTTACTCTTTTGTGCCTTAAACATGCCTTAAACACATAGTATGTACTCTATCTATCCTGTGCGGGTGAATTTACGTGGGGGCGGGACCACCGGGATATGAGTAGGTGTTGGGAATATGGTGTGTGAATTTATTTTATTCACTTATTTTTTATTTATTTTTATTTTTATTTGTATTTTTATTTTTATTATTATTATTATTATTATTATTATTATTATTATTATTATTAAGAATTTAAAATGTTATTTAATTTATTTAATTTTAAATTTTTATATTTTTATTTATTCTTTAATTTTATTTTTTATTATTATATCATTAATACCATCTCTCTCCTCCCTTCTTTTTGAATATTTTGTTTTTCAATTTACAGTTACTCTCTGTTATTATATGTACATATTATTTTTATTTGTTATGGTTTAGGTTGTTGTAGTCATTTTTTATAAGGAAACAATGAAAAGCATGTTTCAAAAAAACAAAAAAAAAGACGGGAACAACTGCCACGTCATGCACTTTATAGTCTCTGGCTTATACGCTGATAAACAAGGGCCTAAACACTATAGTGTCAGCAGCCACAGTTTATGGTCCAAAATGCTAACCAGGCAGTGACATATCACAAAGATGGACTTGTATCCAGGTTGTAATTTAGATAAACAGGGGAGGAAGTAAAGGGTTTATCATAATTTTAAAAACCTTTCAGCAGCAGTCACACAGGGACAACATTACTTTGCTATTTATTATCCTCCATTTACCCACTATCGCTACAGAAAGTGAAAGCGCTTTTACAAGTTGTCAGAAAGCTGCTTTTGCGGTGGTATGTCATCCCAGTGAATCCCCTCCTTTTGCTCAATATATCGTCCGTCTCCTGGCTTTCTCCCCCCCAGCCCGCCCTTCCCCCTCCGCATATGGGATTCACATTTGGCTTCGCCGACCATTTTTCTTAATGTGATATTATGATACATTATCTGAAGCCATTTACTCCCTGTCACCACCCCTCATGTGGACACAAGCTGAGTAAGCCAAGGAGAGGCGGTCAGATTCTGTCCAGGTGAGTTATGGCCGTTTAATTTGACACTGTTCGCAGTGGTGATCATTTACAGTGCCTGAAAGTGTAATCAAAATACAAAGTGTGCTTGCATGGGTTTCTCGCTCTCTTTCTCTCCAGGAGCCTGTTGGTGGTGGATAAGTTTTCACCCTCTCCTGCTGCCGGCTGTAAATCGCCGCTGTCGAAGGTGTGTGTGTGTGTGCATGTGTGAGGGAACAGAAGGTGAGAAATTTGGGGGTCAGCCGAGGTCTTTCAGGTAATTGTGCTTCTTAAACTTTTGACCCACTAAGCCCTACTTAGTGTGCTGCTTGCTCCCCTTATTTCCCCCGAGAGTTTTCACTCTGCATACCACGACGTACGTGTGTGTGTGTGTGTGTGTGTGTGTGTGTGTTCTCGTACAGCTATCTTTGTGAGGACCAATTTGAGTTTTAGACGTTCAGAGAGAGGACCTCACTTTCGGACAGACCTTCAAAGGCCTTTTTGAGGGTTCAAACTTGGTTTTAAGGTCCAGGTTAGAATTAGGTTTAGGTTAGGGTTAGAGTAAGGGTTGGGGTCAGGCATTTAGTTGTGATGGTTAAGGTTAGGGTAAGGGAATAGGGAATGCATTATGTCAATGAGTGTCCTCACAAAGATAGAAGTACACAGCTGTGTGTGTGTGTGTTTGATACAAAGAGTGTCTGAACATATGCTCCCACAGCGCATGTTATTCTTTTTCACCTATTTTGGCAATGCACTCATTGTTATTCCCACACCAGTTTGACCGCCCCTTTTCTTACTTAATCATTCTATAAAAAGTATTAGTTTGTCATGTTGTGCTCTCCCCAACCTGCTCCCCCTCATCTGTCTGTGTGAGGCATGTTGAAAGAATGCATCCTCACTACTTAGACACTAGATGATGTGACTTATTCATCTGGCTGTCTTCTTTCTTTGCCAATTGCCATCAGTGTCAGTTTTTGATATCTCTGCTCCGCTGCTCATTTTGGTAACTCAAACTGTTTTAAAACAACCCCCACTAAAACATTCCAGAAATGCTGAGAGAGAGAAGCAAAGTAGCTGACGTAATGCATCGCAATAATTTGGCAGCAGTTGTGTGCAAAGCGTATGATCACTTGTTGTCTCAGGGCAGCAGCGATGCTTCCCTCGTTGTTAGCTTTCCATTCATCACAGTTTGTCCCCTTTTTTTTTATCTTCAGGGTCTCCATGTTGAGCCATGCGGGGATGATGGATGAGACCGTTACAGTTTGGATCCACTCCGTCCGTGCTGCTGTTGTTTCCCAAACATTCAGGCACGTCACCGTCTCGTAATTGTTTACAGATGAAGACAAATATGAAAAATGAAATATCCAACAAGTGACTCGTACTAACAATTGACCCACTGGGTCCTGTATATTTTTAAAAAGTGAGTGATGAATGCTTTTTTTTCTCCCCCTCACATTCATACGTAGTGTTTGAGAAATGACCTGTTCATTTGGGTATACTTTTGAAACATTTGTAAAACTTTCATGACGAGTGAGGTTTTGTTTTTCTTGTGATTCAACATGTATATATCTGTATCTTGCAGGTGGAGGATATCCCAGCGTCACAATCTCAGCTTTAACTACTCACAGCACAGATGCTACAACCGAGGGAGAAGACTGCTGAGGTGAGTTATTTAACTCCTCTTCTTTTCCTCCCCCTCACACACACACACCCCCACCTGCACACACACCCCTACCCCCTCATGTCATGGTAGGAGAAGCGCGTGAAGAGGAAGGCCACGGGGGCCAGTTGTTTTTAAATAAACTAAATCTGCTAACAGTTTTATAACCCTGACCTCGTAAAACTGGCTGCAGCTTTTGGTCAGCTCTCTCCTGATGGGGCGAGCAGAGCCGTCCAGGGCTGGAATTCCCATTTGCCGCTGTGGAGCGTGTCGGTACGTCAGCTGGTGTGTGTTTGAGAGAGAAAGAGAGAGAGAGAGAGAAAGGGCGTATGATATACGATTGCTGTGTCACGATCCACATGTGACGACCGTCCTCACAGGCAGAGCATCCAGGCTGCTCCCTCTTTCTGGTGATTTCCCTGTGAGAGAAAAAGTGCGAGAGTGTGACGACTGTGGGACAGAAAAAAGAGAGAGAGAGGAGGTGAGAGAGAGACAGAGGGAGGAGAGAATAGCGCTCAGACAATCTGTGTGTGTGAGAGAGAGGTAGACACAGGAGGAGAGAGGAGCTGGCTGGGAAACAATAGTTGAACAACAAATCCAGTGTTGCGTGCAGGATCTCTCTGGATACCTCTGCTGTCTTTCTGCCGCCGGGCGCTGAAGGTAAGACCACCAACCTGGGCGTCACAAATCAGGATCAGCACAGCTGCAGATCCTGTCTTCATTTTTATAGATATATTCTATTTTCTAGCTTTTTGACAAGCCGTAGACAAATTCAGTATAAACTACCGCAGCCTGGATGTGAAATAATGTGTGTTCTTTTTCCATTTATGCATTTTTACGTGCATGATACGCAGCCACGCTCGCACAGAGTTTGAGTTTAACTTCTGCTCACTTTTTCTCATCCCTTAGCTCAGGTGCACATTCCTCTTTTATTGCAGGTTTCTGCACCGCGTGTGTTCAGAAAACTGCAAGTGGTTGTGATTAGGAAACAGTGTGACATGATGTGTAATAGGAGGAAACATGTTTGTGTTGGCGCTGGCGGATTCACTAATCAGGCACTGACAGCGATGCTGGAAGGATAGCGGGAGCTCGCTGAGTGTGTGTGTGTGTGCCGGAGCGTGAGGTTAATAGCGGTGTGAATAGCTATGGATATGCGTTTTACAGGTGCGTGCGTTTATGTCCACGAGTGTGTGATTGACTTGGCCTGCTCCGTTGGACCCTGAGGCTGCTGGGTTGTGCTGGAAGGAGATGATGACAGATATAATAGACTCTGTGGTAGGCAAGAGGAGGAGGAGACGAGCTACCACTTCCATAATAACTGAGAAGGAGAGGCGTGTGCGTGTGAGAGGGAGAAGGTGTTTAAATGAAAAATGAAGTGAGTACAAAAGACTGGGGGATAATGAGAGGGAAGTCCAAGTGGGAGGAAAAACATCTGAGAAAGAGACAGGAACGGCGAAACCCTTCGGAGGACAGGCAGCGCCAGAGAAGGACACAATAAATAGGAGAAACAGAATGAAACTGAGATGTGTGAGAGGAGGAAGAGGGCTGGAGGAGGTGAGAGTGACAGAGAGTCTGACACAAGAGGAAAAAAACAGAGGTCGAGACTGTGTGATGCAAACATCCCTCCAGACATCCCTCTCCGCTTCCAGTGACACCAGATGAGAAACAGTTTGTACGGCGAGAAAAACGTCTGCGTCTTTTTTTTTCACCGATTGAGTCTGCATCCTCGCCTCAAACTAAAAGTCACCTTTGAACCGCGTGGAGACTGAGAGAGAGGAAGAGGAGTAGGAGGTGTGTTTGAAACATCGCACATTCAACCAGGTGCAGATAGACAGCAATGCTCTGGCAGAGCAGTGCGTGGTTGGTTTTTGTGTCTCATGTTTCATATTCTCACACATGCAAACACACACACACACACACACACACACAGGGGCCCATTGTGAGTGTGTTTATTTGGACAGTGTTGAAGCTTCGATAGGCAGTTCACAATGTCTCACCGCCGCAGGAATGTGCTTCTGACAAATGGATGCTCTGCACGAACCGCAGGCCATCGAGAAGATCCTTAACGCCGCCCTGCCAGACAAGCATGTGACAGATCTCTGCTGCCCGGAGAAACCTTGTCCAACGCGATAAAACAAACACGCCCACGACTCCTTCGCTCGCTCTCTTTTTTTTTAGAGGGCGCCTTCAGGCTCGGAGCTGAATGGAGGATTGATTTAGTTTCATGCACTGGTTTTAGCCCGCAGCTCGCTGCGTTCCCACCGTGTTCCTTCTGTCTGATGAGGATGGAGGAAGCAGATTTAGGATTTGAGGTGCATGTGTGTGTTGACCCTGCAAGATTATGTTTCTATCAAAGCACATCAATCACTCGCAAACTCCGATCAAACGGTCAAACTAGGCCACGTTGATCAAATATGAATCAATATTCTGTTACTGTAATGCCTATTTCTCTCCTCAAATGTTTTCAGAAACATCTTGTAGTGTTACTGTTTAGCTGTAAAATGAGAAAGTTTGCAGCCATGTTGAGATCAGTTGAGGAAATATCAAGCACCGCCCACCAGCCGGCGCACAGCCAATAGGAACGCTCTCGCTCTCTGAAATTACCTGTGATTGGCCAAAGTCTCCCGTCACGGGATGAAGCCTGAAAACAGATCCATGAGGAGGTGCAGAAGTCTAGTTATCGCTCAGAACACTTGAATTACAATATGCTGAAAGGTTATTATGGATTTTTTGCCTAATGATGCCAAAAATGTGTTGCCTACTGCAGCTTTAACACCACACTCGGAGGTAAAATGTCAGAAAGAAATAGGAGAATATTCATGCATATATGTCCTATGTGTCTTCCCTCTGTGTCGCTCCAGAGTTTCTGAGAAGCCGAAATTGTAAAGCTAACACAAGCTTAGCTCCGGCTCACATGGCTGCCTGTCATTGGCTGCACGCTGCGCTCAAATCCACACTGTTTGTCTTATCTTTACTGGGGGGGATATATTTAGTGAGGAGCTTAGCTTTTAGGAGGTTGGCGCGTGGGGAGGGTAAAGAGAGGGTGAGTGTGTGTGCAAAGAGAGAAAGAGAGAGAGAGGAGAGAGTAAGTTTGTGTGTTGCGTTTCAGGAGCTGGCGTCAGTAGACAGTGGAAGAGCTTGGCACTCTGCATGCCAAACTGTGAGTGTGTGTGTGTGTGTGTGTGTGTGTGTGTGTGTGTGCGGCTGGAGGACAGGTCTGTGGGTCTGTCCCCCCGCCCTCACTCCAGTCAGGAATCTGCCCTTTAGTTTATTAAAAGCTGGTGAAACAATGGAGGGAGGTGAGGTTGAGGAGGAGGGGGGGGTGAAGCACTAAAGCAAATCAGAAAGGAGTGTGATGATGTAGTCAGAAAGAAGAAGAGATGGAGGGGTTGTGATATAGGGAGAGCTATTCATGACGGCTCAAAAAATTACCCCACTCTACCTGTCATTTCTCCCTAATCCCCTCCTCCTCTGGTGTCCTTTGATGCACCTGTTTTCTGTGCGTGGCAGTGGGGGGGCTCTGTTATAACTGCCCCACTGCCACCGCAGACAGACCCGTCTCTGGACAACAACTGTGTACTCAGCTGCCGGCTGGCCCGGGTGATAAAGCGGAGGATCCCTCTGAAGATCTGGCTCCTCAGCCTCGGGCCCATGCATGTGCCATCACACACCAGCATCCCAGCAATGTTCAGAGCCCCCAGAGCAGCAGCAGCACGACGACGGGCCCCGGTGTTCTGTATCTGCATACGTGTGAGAACAAAAACCCATAAGTGAGGTGGGCAGGGGATATTTATACATGCACCCCACTGCTAAGAACAAAACGTGGTGACGTGGACTGAGAAATACTGTTCTACACGACATATGGCTGGAACAGTTGGGAGGCTTCACGGCGTCACTTCTCATAACAGATTTAGAGATAATGTCAGTGTTTCACTTTTACCTCTTCAACAAAAGTCTTCATTATGACTTTCTTTTGCACTTCAGATCTTTTTGGAATTGCTTCAGTGTGTCGGTGTATTTTCATTATTAAGGAGAGAAACCATTCGGGCTACTAATATTAAATTATTAAAAAAGCTAAGTCTAGTCCAAGAGGAAATCTCCAAATTACTTGTTCTGTTCTGCACCAACAGTCCAAAAATCCAAAGATATTAAATTCACCATAAAAATTATTGTTAAAATTATTAATTGCATTTTAAGAAATTATATAGGTACAGAACATACAACAAAATAGAATGAAATAAAAATTAGATACAATTAAATAATAATCAATGAAACAAACAAGAGAAAAAAAAAAATAAAATAACTGATTACATAAATGTCAATTCATAGGATAAAGTTGACAGATAGCTGATAACTTCATGTAGGAGGATACATTATACCAATAAAAAAAGAAACAATAACCGGGTGGCACAGGTTCACACACGCAATCTTCTTCGTTGTAATATCTAACCGGGTGATCATGAGAAATGTGTGTTGTATATCTCACCCCTTTTTTTTAAAACAAATATATGTTTGGGAATAAATTACTTAAACATTAGATTTTTTTATTACAATATTTGTCAGTTAATTTCATGTTGATGGACATACATATTGATGAATCAACTAACTATTTCAGCACCAGGAGCCACAATTATTTATTTCACTTTTACTGTTTTGTAAATCTGAGATTCCACTTTCCCAGTGGTGGAAGAAGTATTCAGATCCTTTCCTTAAGTAAAAGTAGTAATAAAATGCTTTAAAAAATATTCCATAAAATAAGTCCTGCATTCAAAAATTTACTTGAATGAAAGTACAGAAGTATTATCTGCAAAATATAATTAAGGCGAGACACCCCAGGCAAAAACATTGTTTTTCATGCACTGGTCAATTTTGGGCTATTTACATATTCTATATAATTTATATTCTATATAATAGATATATATATAATTTGTTTATTTGTGTCTGTAGATTTCTCCTAAATTCACCAAAAGTTAGTATTAGATAATGCCTCGTTTGCAAATTTAAACATTCAATTTTAGATAACTTGTAATAATTAAAAATAATTGTCTTAATGTACTTTCCAGTTTCATTCCTATCTATATTCTGAAGGTTCTTACAGAGGGGTTTGTTCATATATCATTCATAGCCTGATTTATACAACATTTTATTCCTAAAAACATGGGTAAAATGTTTTGTTGTTTTTTATGGTTGTTAACAGTATTTCATGATTTATGGAGGGATAAAAAGATGTTCATATTTATGTGCTGGATATGCATTTTTGTATTAATTAATTATTATTTTTAAATTATTTTTTTTAATAATATTATGTATCATTTGCATATTAAAACAAACATTTTTAGAAAACTTGTAATACAAACAATAATTTCCTTAATGTAAGTAATCAGCTAAATTTCATGGCAATATATATTAGTTTGTTTTTTATCCTATTCACCTGGTGTTGTCTCACCTTAAAGTATAAACATTTAAAGTAGATATTATGCGCTAAAATGGCCCTTGTCATGTTATATGATTATATATCATATTATATTTATATTATAGGTTATTGTGTGAAATCTTAATGTGCAAAGTAAATAATAAATGTCCAATAATTGTAGTGTAGTAAAAATATAATATTTACCTCTGAACAGTTGTTTAACAGAATTATAAAGTAGCACAAAATGGAAATACTCAAAGTACAAATACCTCAAATGTGTATTTAACTACAGTACTTAGTAACGTTCCACCGCTGTACCTCAGTGGAGGGTCTGTCCGTGTGCGAGCGTGCGTGCGGGAGGCATCTTTCCCACCGTCGCCTCTAAGAGAGACATCAATATCTGCCCTCCTTAAGCTCGGAATCACCATCTCATAACTCCCAAAGTCCTAAAGCTCCAAACCAGAGGGATTGTGGGCTGTAAGGAGGGATTGTATTGAGGCTGTGTGGTTTGGCTCCCCACATATTCTTAACCCAGACTGGATCTTTTTGCAGATACTGGGCCCTTCTTAAACGATCTGCCCCGTGGCGCTGCTGCTAAAGCTGAATCTACAAAAATCAAGCGGAATATACCACATTTAATTTGCCCTATGACATGTGATATGTCTTTTAATAAGCAGTACATGCAGATCTAGAGATAGGTCTCCACACTTAATACGTGTGCAGTTACATATAATGTTTAATAATTTCATCTGCCTGCGGGCCTCCAGCTTTGGCTCTCTAATGAGTTTTTGAGTACCAGGAATTCCACATTGGTCCGTAAAAAAGAGAATAATTTAGATTTTTGGGCTCTTGTGCCAAATTATTAAGGTTATGTGCTGTCAAGCTCTGGTTTTCTCTACATGCTGAAGCAGTGTGCATGGGGCTGTAGCAAGTAGTAGTGCGAAGGTTCAACATGCCCACGGTTCGGTTTGTATTGCAATTGTTGGGGTCATGGTTTCGATTTGGTTTGTTTTGCATATTAGGGAGAAGAAAAACAACCATTTCTAATGTGTTTGAACTCCAAAATAGATATTAATTGATTGATAGTAATGAATGATATTTCTACATTATATGAAGACACAACACTGATTTTATACATGAAATAAGGAAGGCTACTTAATGGTCAAGTAGGCCATGTTCAGATAATTACCTTTTCTATGTCTCTGGAACTTCATCAAATGATTAGCAGGCCTGTATTTAATATCGGTGCAACGGTTCAACGAGGCCACGGTTCGTACGTCATTGAATAGTTCATTTTTTTATGGTTTGGTTTTGCATCCCTAGTAGTGAGAGCGATACTTTGCAATTAGAGTTTGGAGGGTCTTTTTGTTTTTAGCCTTTCCAAAATGAAAAATACAAGAGCAGATGTGTAACACTGTGTTTATTGTCAGATGGAATAGAATAGGACTAACTACCTCTACGCTACAGTAGAAGAACAATGCTGTTTCTTTATTTAGTTGTCTTCCACATGGACCTCAGCTGGTGAGCATGAATCCTTTTGCCTTCTTTAGCTACAGTCTTTTAGCATGTTATCACCTACATGTAGCCATTAAGTGCTTATTTAAGTCAGCTGGAGACCGTTTTTTCAACCAACTTGGTTGCTTAGCTTAGCTTAATCAGCTAGCAAGCTACAACCTCTAAAATCTGCGAGTGACAGGTGTCATTTCAGACGCCAAATTCGGTGGTCGTCGGCTAGAAAGGAGAATGAGTCATTGTTTAAAATGTTTTTACAAGTTTTTAGTGGTAAATCCGTCACCATTATCATTATAAACTGCATATGTGCCGTGCAAGATTGGATCATTGACGATGATAAAAATTATTTTTAGTTGCAGCCCTTGTTGAATCTCTTGACCTCTGTTGATCCGAGGTCTTGGTCTTTTATGGTGTTTCTACACAAATATCACAGTAGCAAGTCCTCTACTGCCCCCCCACCCTCTGATAATAAAGACATTACTTCGGTTAGATGCACTACAAACATGGGAAGGTTGTGATTACTAATTTCTTTACTTAAGCAGCAGCACTGTTTTCTAGTGTTTCACCACATGCACCGTATCCCCACTCAGCTGAACTCTGAACACGGACTAGTGTCACTGATGTCAGGGTAGCGGCTTTAGGATGCTAGAACTGAGAAACTGGACCACTTGATGTACCTAAAGTGTTAACCATGACCTCACTCAGTTTCTTGTCCCAGACCACATGCTATTTCTGAACGTCTTTTAACATAGATAAGGTGGTTTTGCTCTCCAACAAAATTCCTCACCTTGTCCGAATGGAACATTTTACTTTCTCTGTGGAGTTTTACTGGACGGAGCCTGCTGGCCTCGCACCAGTTTCTCCACAATAGTCCTCAAGTGAAGTTGTTTACTTTCACGGGTAATTCAGAATGAATTAACTTGTTGTGTTTTATGGAGCTCTGCTGCCAACAGAGCTGCTGTTTGTAATGAAAACAGTAAGGACCCAAGGTGACATGGTGATCCAACACTCCTCTCAAACATAGATCAGACCTCAGGGTTGCAACAGAGGTGTGTTGGGGATAAAGGAAGAAGTGATGGAAGCAGAAACATGGAGGAAGAAGGCTGCACTTTTAAGTGGAACACAATGGGGGATTTGTTTTTGTATTTATATCAGAAACACCAGCTCGATTTGAGTCAGTGGGCTAGAGGAAAAACTGTCATGACCATTTTGAAAGGGGTCCCTTGACCTCTGACCTCCAGATATGTGAATGTAAATGGGTTCTCTGGGTACCCACGAGTCTCCCCTTTACAGACATGCCCACTTTATGATAATCACATGCAGTTTGGGGCAAGTCATAGTCAAGTCAGCACACTGACACACTGACAGCTGTTGTTGCCTGTTGAGCTGCAGTTTGCCATGTTATGATTTGAGCATATTTTTTATTCTAAATGCAGTACCTGTGAGGGTTTCTGGACAATATCTGTCATTGTTTTGTGTTGTTAATTAATTTCCAATAATAAATATATACATACATTTGCATAAAGTCAGTATATTTGCCCACTCCCATGTTGATAAGAGTAAGTAAGTAATACTTGACCATTCTCCCTTTAAGGTACATTTTGAACAGATAAAAAAATGTGCGATAAATTTGCAATTAATCAAGATTAACTATGGACAATCATGCGATTAATTGCAATTAAATATTAGCGGTTGACAGCCCTAGTTATAACCTTTATGGTTGCTTAAACACGTCTTATTCCGCGTTCAGTTGTCCTCAGCTCCACCGTCTTCTGGTTGCAAAAGAACCAAAAATGACGAACTCAAGACTTCAAAACTGTGGTCTTCAAACCAGTGGCTGATGTCACGGTGACTACGACCACTTCTTATATACAGTCTATAGTTTGAGAGGACGATGTGGTCGATTCCAAACAAAAGCTCTTGTAAAGACACAGACCATAACGGTTTGGGGTTTGCGGGTCATTATAATTGGGATGAGATGGGGGAGGAGGGAGTGGACGTGAGGATCCAGCTGCTGTTTGTGAACACCGAGGGCTCTATAAATCTGAGTCCAGGGCAGGTGTGGGTGAGCTGGGGGAGAGGAGGCCACGCTAGCCGTCACCCTGCCTCAAAGCTCCTGACCTTCTGCCTCAACCAACAGTACAGACAAGCATCACGGATCAGTGCTCACAGTGCAGTAATGAACTCACTCGCACAGATCCTATCTCCATAAAAGCCCCCATTATCTGAGCCAGCTGCCATTCATAGCTATGTATTGATATCACCGGCTTTCAAAGCTCAGTAATTATGATGTGTAGTCACCTTGTAGTGAGGGATGTCCCTGTTTGCATAGCAATGCAATGAGAGCAGAGCTGGCTGCATAACAGACAGATGACAATCAATAGAACATCATCTCTTTGTTGCACATAAAGAGATGATATGAATGTCTGGCTGGCTCCACTAATTGTTAATCAGAGAGGACAGGACTGGCTGCAGATCAGAATGACAACATTTACGGTAAAATACAGTTTATTTGGCTTGTCCTGGTATTTACTAGGCGGATCACTCCTGTCATTATCTTTGTTTGCTTGACTTCACAGAAGGGCCAGGAGCTGTTGTCTGTTTAACAAAAACACATGTTGGAGTGGGGGATTTGTGATTTACGAGGAAATGCTGAGGATGTTTTCTCTCGTTTGGCCATAAATACAGTTTCATTCTCATGTTTGATCTGAATTGATTTAACATGTTTTCACTTTATAAAACCCTTTTTAGAGTTTAGAGGATGCTACAATCACTTATATTGTCTGTTAATAGTACAATATCGGTTAAACTTGCAATAATTGTGTTTTTTTGGGCAACCAGAAACCAGCACTGACATATTATCATCTATTTAAGTTGGCAAATTAGTTGGCAAACGTGTGTATTTCCACATCCAACAGACATGTAACAACATTGACATTAATTTGCAGTCTTGTCTCTGTCCACTTGGCGAATCTAAGTTCAATATTCTCTCTCTTTTAGCTCTCTTTTTGGTCTCTACCAACTCCTGAGGGAAATATTTGGCTCTTTAGCTGCTAAATGTTCCGCCATGCTCGCCAGCTAGACGCCAACTTTGTCTGCCGTTTAGTGCTGGACAAGAGATGTACAGTGGGTTTGTAGAGCGTTTTTCTAAAAGCAGTTGCCTGCTGCAACTGAAAGCGACGCTCGGAGAGCGGTGAGAGTGAACCGAAGCTGTGAAGTTGTGGGCCATGAAACCAAAACCATAAACTGAAAGAAGCTGAAACTGAGTCCAGAAATGATCAAGGTTCATCATCACTATGAGCGACCCCCTTTCACATTACACATCCTCGTTGTTATAATTAGAACATTAATCATACTTCTGGCAGTAATAGCTCATCTTGAGGCCGTGTTTTGTTGACAGGCTCTGTACAAAAATCTTTTTTTGATTACTTTGTTTTGCAATGTGCTGACGTAGTGCATATTCACATTGTGTACCAGACTAAACTTGGCATATAATGAAGCTGCCATGTGTTGTCTGCTGTATGAACAGTACTTAACGGGAACTTGGAGGCCACAGGTGGTAGGTAGGAGGGTGGTAGGTGGGGGTTCAAGGGGGTCGATAGGGGCCAAACAGCAGATTTTTTTCCCTGGTCTTCCCTTATTTGTTCCTTTCTGTATAGTTTAAAAACATAACTGCAAATACTCATAATGATTCCTTTGCTGAGCATCAAATACAGAGGCTTTGTCATGGCTGTCGGGGTGTGATACCGCTGCACAAGGCTCCCTTTAGTGTCTGAGACGCACCGGGCTTTCCATTAACTACAATGTAAACCCATCCACAGCAACAGTAAACGCTCAGAGCCGGGAGTGACGTAGTTTAAAGAGCGAAAAGACACACACAGGGTGAGTGGGAGGTTGGATCCAGTCGCTCGCTCGCTCGCTCGCTCGCTCGGTCCAGTCGCTCACTCGCTCGGTCCAGACGGTCGGTTGCTCAATCCATTCAGTGGCTCGCTCTTTCCAGTCGGTCGCTCACTCTATTCGGTCAGTCGCTCTCTTGATCCAGTTGATCACTCTCTCGTTCCAATTGCTCACTCAATCCAGTCGGCCGCTCGCTTACTCGATCCAGTCAGTCGCTCGCTCAGTGGATGATGAACGGAAATACTTAAAAGTCATTAATTTGGTCTTTAAACTATATTCAATAGTCCCTGTGACTCCTTCATTCTCATCCTCATAATGATTAAATCCATTAAATGATCCTATAGCCTACACTCAGGCACCATCCTTTAGTGTGTAATGTCCAAGACAAGCGCACTAATGCAGCAGGTAGTTACACCACCGTCAGCAGAGATGAAGATAACAGTCACCGCTGCAACGCTCGGCCAGGTACGGCTGGCAGGGCCGGAGGTGCTGATGGGTGCTGGCTGTATAAGGCAGCCTGCTGCTCCGAGAAGACCGGGCCTGACTGTTATGTAAACCCTGCAGCACATGTTCAACGGGCCAACAAAACATCTCGGGGAGTATTTATTTTAACAGGCCAAATGATACTTCTATTTCTCTCAGGAGGAATGTTAAGGTTAAATGATTCCCCTTAGAAAGAAAAACATCAGGGCTGGAATGGGGGGGAGGGAGCAGCGGGGAGGAGGCAGGCGTATAAAGGTTTCGAGTGATTTCAGTTTAAATGAGGAAATCAGTGGAGTCGTGCAGCGATGAAGATGGATGCTAAAGACGGAGCTTTGATAGAACGCAGTATTGTGTTCATTTCCTCTGCTTTAACTGAGCCAAACACTCCTGCTCAAGAGGGAAGTTACTGCCACAGAAACTCGACCACTAACGTCACATGCACCAGTCTTATGTTCATGCACGGGTACATACAAGACACGTAGACACATCTTCCTGCCTGGTTATAACGTAAGTGTTTCTTACATAAGTCGTCACCAAATATTTACACCCAGTCACTACCAGGCTGTTACATTATCTGAACCCACTGACACAGCTAACGTTATCGTGCTAATATATGATCCTTTTAGAGTGAATAATGTGGAATATGGTCGACACATCTGGCCCAACGCTTTATTGAACGCTGTTTAATCTGGAAAGATTTTAAATTGCATTTCAGTGAAATAATTGCCTCACATCGGACACAATTGTGCCAACTCGTTACACTCCTTTTCCACATTCGGTCGACCAGGTGGAGTGGATTTAAAGATCTGGACGCAGGAAAGAGAAATAACACAAATATCTCAGGTTTATGTCTAACATCGGACTAAATGAAAAAAAATTTCAGATAGGTTTGCAGAATCTGATATTCCCTGCTCATTCTAAACTGCACAAACACATATTTCTCTTCGTATGAACTTCTTAAGAAAACAAAGTAATACCTACATTAGGGTTTGCAGATAAATTACAGTATTTTTCCCCCTTAAAATTGTAATTTTTGGAAGTTATGCTAAAGTGACATCCTGTTTAAAGGAACAGTGTGTAACATTTTGGGGGATTTATTAGCAGAAGTGGAATATAATATTCATAACTATGTTTTCATAAGTGTATAATCACCTGAAACTAGGAATTGTTGTGTTTTCGTTAGCTTAGAATGAGCCGTTTTTTATCTACGTAGGGAACGGGCATGGATTTAGAAAGAGAATTGGATACAGCGTTGTAGACGGGCTGCAGTTCATTCCTATGAGAGTTGCTCAGTGGCTCATGAAGCCAAAATGGCTCGATTGCCGAGTGCTAAAGTACCCGTATCATCCAGAGATCTTCCGCATCCATTGGGCCCATAGAGCAGGCGCAGTAGCATTTCCTTTAACCCCGCCTCCCAGCTCTCGCCCCAGCCGCGGTCTGGGTCTCATTCACATGAGCGGGGGTAGGAAAATAACTCTGGATTCGGCTATTAGTGCATTTTACAACTTTCAGAACTTTAAAGATTACTATGCCAGTATGCCACTATGAAAATTTGCTTCAAAGCCCGGCGCTCTTCCTGGGAGCTTGGGAGCGGGTCCTCTTCACGGAGTCTGCCATGTTTCTACAGTAGCCCACAAGGGACAAATCAAACACTGGCTCTAGAGAGAGCCTTTTGTGTTTTTACGTTACCAGAAGACCGTCGTAGTTCTCCGACACGCTTGTGAAACTGCGGTAACGTGAGCCGCAGAGTGTAAAACCGTGGTACCGCCAGCCGCCATCTGACTTCCGTTGCTCCTAAAGTAGTGTTATTATGATAAGGATGGCCTCTGAAGGAGGCGAACGGCGTTACCACCGTTTAACTCAGTCTTGGAAAGGGAGGAGTGAGCAGAGTGGTACCCAGTTGGTTGCAATCTGCAACCACACCACTAGATGCCGCCAAATCCTTCACACTGTACCTTTAAATGTACATTTCTTTTGATTGGACATTGATACAGATGTTTATACATCATTAAAGTTAAAGTTTTATTGGTGCAACATAGTTAGTAAATCATTAGTTTGGTGTGTAGCCACTTAATGCCCAAATATAAATCAAGCTTAAGAACATAATAAGAACTTTGTGCACAGACTAATTAATGAATTTCCGAGTAACTAGTGCAAACAGTCAAGCTACCCAAGACAAACTCATGGAAGTACATTTACAGACATCTCCAAGCCTTGAACACATATTTCTATGAAGACCAGGTTAACAGTAATAAGAATATTAAATAAATCTTGAACCTTAAACCTCGATCATTACGCTCCTTTCTCACTCCTTGACCCCACGTGTACACACACACACACACACACACACACACACCTCTCCCTAATTCACAACACATTGCCTGTTAGCAAACCTGCCGCGGCCAGCCCCGAGCTCCCTCTTAACACGAACCCTATTGTCAGGAGGACAATAAAACTATGAAGTTTGGAGAAAAAAAAACGACATAAATACATGTGAAAATATGCTGCGGGACTGGCAGAGGGTTTGCAGTCATGAGAGGGCTTGTTGGGAGAGCGATTTGTTTTAATGAAAAAGTCATTCCTGGGGAGAGGAAAGGGCCTGGCTGCAGGCTGTTTGTGCATGGCTTAAGTTTCTCCTCTGTAATAAAAGCAGCAGGACTTATGTGTCTACATGTGTGTGCAGTGTGTGGGTGTACAGGGGGGGACCGTGGAATAAAGGAGACAAAGTAGGCAGCCAGGTTTAGAGACCCACTCACACACTCATCAAGCAGTCAATCACCAAAAACTGGCCAAAAGACCTATGAGAATCTGTCTGGAGGCAGCTCCATCTACTGAACACACAGTGTGTGATCTTTTCTACAGCACTTACTGTAATTCCCCTGGATGTACAAATGACTAATAGACAAAACATACTGCCTACTCACACAGTTTTGTTTCTTTATCAGCTCATGTTTGTCTCCTCCTTACAGACTGTGGTGGATCCAGACGTTGGGGGATGGAGCGGCCCGACGAAGCAACCCTCCTATTGCCTTTCTCCCTACAGCTCGCCGACCTTGAACCTCCGCTGTACTAGCAGGAACAAGAGACAAACACCCTGAGAACCAACTTGGATGAAAGAACTGTGAGACCGTAACAAAGAAAGAAATAAACAGAGACGTGTTGGACGTCCCGTGAGGATCGAAAGCCCCGGGGTGGTCCGATCATGAAACCTTTAATCTCCGTGGGCCCCCCCTCCGGCCTGCTGCTGGTCCTGATGTGCTGCCCCCTGCTGGGCTTCGTCCAGTCTGCCGGCAGCAACAAGGCCAGCGAAAACGGACACCCACACCTGGGAGACACGGACCCAGAGCGCTGCATGAGGCACCACTTTGTGGAGACCATCACACACCCGATTTATAAATGCAACTCCAAGGTAAGACAGAAACACACTTACATACACAAACACACACCAGTGGGCAACATCATCACACTTCTCTCTTGATTCATTACCTCAGTAAACATTGTAAACATGAGTTTATGGTCTCAATCGCTAGTTTCAAGTCTTCTTCAATACCTCATGATGTTCATTTAGTAAATTATGCTCCCATTTAGAGTCAGATAGACCATAAAGCAGGGGATGCTTTAGTGCGGGGCGACCTTGTGATTGACAGTTCGCTACCACGGCGTTGCATCCCTCCAAAGTTTCCCTCGGGATAGCTGGCACTCAGAGTCGCAGTTTTATATGGTAAAGCAAATGATTAGAGGTCTTGGGCCGAAATGATCCCGACCTATTCTCAAACTTTAACTGAGTAAGAAGCCCGGCTCGCCGGCGTTGAATGCGAACCGCCTAGTGGGCGACTTTTGGTAAACAGAACTTGCGCTGCGGGACGAACCGAACGCCGGGATAAGGCGCCCGATGCCGACGCTCATCAGGCCCCAAAAAAGGTGTAGGTCGATATGGACAGCAGGTCGATTGCCGTGAAAGTGCTGAATCAACTAGCCCTGAAAACGGACGGCACCGGAGCATTGGGTCCATACCTGGCCGTCGCCGGCGGTGAGCACAGAAGCCTAGGGTGCGGGCCTGGGTGGAGCCGCTGCGGGTGCAGATCTTGCTGGTAGTAGCAGATATTCAAACGAGAACTTTGAAAGCCGAGGTGGAGAATTCCAATCAACCCCCGACCGATTGATTGTTTTCTTCTTAGAGCTTTAACTCTTTCACAGTGTGTTTTCAGTTCATGAAAGTTAATTATAACATTTTTGGCCGTCTAAAAAAGTCTTATTCGGCGTTCGGTTGTACTTAGCTCCACCCTCTTGTGTAAAACGGCAGTCCACAAACCAGTGGGTGACGTCGCAGTGACTGCGTCCACTTATTACATACAGACACACGCACACAATCCGCCTCAATGTGGTCTCCTGCTCATTTTTTGGGTAACGAGTTGTTTAAGGTAACAGGGCCGGTCGTCACCTGACAAATGAACTAATTTATTACAAATATCAGGGAAACAATTTGTTCCAAAGCGAGCCTCGGAGACACAAAGAAAACCCCAGAGCTCCGGCCAAAAAAAACCCTCCAACACTAACTTCATTTATCTCAAAGACATTTTCTCTTTCTACTAGTTTTACTCTCGTTTGCCCCTCGAAAGCCTCCTCCATTTGGCCATTGCAGTGTCTCGTTCTCTGTCTGTATCGCCATCTCCATCTCTCTGTCCTTTCGACGAGCCTCGTTTCGTTTCTCGGGGAGTGACTGAGTGTGTGTCTGTGTGTGTGTGTGTGTGTGTGTGTGTGTGTGTGTGTGTGTGTGTGTGTGTGTGTGGTGCTGGACATGGGCCATGCTGCAGACATATTCTGCACCTCAGCTGGGACGCAGATTTGGCCGAAGTGGACGTCTCCCTGTCTGTCAGCCGGCTCTCTCCTGCCTCTGCCAGGGGCTGAAGGGAGAGAGAGACGGGCCAGAGACAGACAAAGAAAAGTGGACAGCTACCAAATGACATGACGGCGCTGTGTCGGACAACTTAGAGACACTTAAAGAGACTGATGATCCATTGAATCAATTTCCCCTCTGTTCTTTTGTTGTGCAGTTGTCGAGCTGTAGCGTGAGTGATCAGTTCTTTGGTCTTTTTTTAATATTCTGACTCTGAGTGCATTGAGCAGGTGGCCAAACCACAGCTCGGCTCAGGGAAGTCAGGGCTGAACACACTCACAGCGTGAGTCAGGGCTTTCTATTACAGTACACAGAAAGAACTGACGGGACGCCCGGGTGAGCGATCATTTTACACCTCGGTGTGTTCAGTTCACACAGAATCCACCTGCACCAGGACTTAACTCAGTGTCTCTATGTACAGTATGTGTGTAGTAACGGGGTGTTTATAGGGGTATCTGTCTGTGGTAGAGGAGGAGGGATGAACATATCTCTGTGTGCTTTCATCTGCTGCCCAGGTGTCTCACATTTGAACATTTTCTATAGGTTTAATTAGTTTCATGCCGCAGCCAGCGGTTATAAATATTTTAAAGGGGACCTTTTATCCTTTTCCTGTGAGGCTTCAGACTGTCTGATCTTTCACACTCAATAAATTCAGATTTAGGACCGCATCTAACAATTATTAATAATTAATAATTAATAATTTACTATTGATTAATCAATCATTTTGTTTGTGTTGAAAACATGTCTGTTATAATTTCTCAGAGCTCAAGTCGACATCCTCAGATGTGTGTTCAACCAACTGTCCAAGAACCCAAAGATGTTAAATTAAATTAACTAATTAATTAATAAACAACATAAAACAGAGAAAAAATTCCACACTACATCAGTGGCAAGACAGTCTAATGAAAGTGTACACAATGGAAAAACAATTAGAGCAAAACTCCTTATAAAGACGGACATGTTTTTAAACAGATGGTCTCCTGTAATTACTTATTTTAGATTACCAAAGTAATAAGGTGCTGCACCGATTTATTTGTGAATTTACAAAATGAATTACTTATTTATTTTATTTTATTTATTATTATTATTATTATTATTATTATTATTATTATTATTATTATTATTATTATTAGAATTATTATTATTATTTTGAGACTCCTCTCTATGTAATTGTAATGTTTGTTTGTCATACTGTGAATAGCTCCTTTTATTTCCTGATTTTCCTGATAAAGCAGCTATGTATATTCTGAGAGACTGGAAACAGAAAATGTTTGAGAATTGACTCAAACAATTAAACTATTAATGAAATAATTTCCAATTCATTTTCTGTCTAATTGAGGAATTGATGAATTATTTCAGTTCTTGTCAGGTTTTCAAGTGATTACAATATTTAATCGCGATTAATTGCAAATTACTTGCACATTTTTTATCTGTTCAAAATGTACCTTAAAGAGAGATTTTTCAAGAATTTAATACTCTTATCAACATGGGAGTGGGCAAATATGCTACTTTATGCAAATATACATATATATTTATTATTGGAAGTCAATTAACAACACAAAACAATTACACATATTGTCTAGAAACCCTCACAGGTACTGCATTTAGCATAAAAAATATGCTCAAATCATAACATGGCAAACTTAATGGGCATGTCTGTAAAGGGGAGACTTGTGGGTACCCATAGAACCAATTTTAATTCACATATCTGGAGGTCAGAGGTCAAGGGACCCCTTTGAAAATGGCCTTGTTGTTTTTTTCCTCGCCAAAATTAAGTGCAAGTTTGGAGCGTTATTTAACCTCCTTTGGGACGAGCTAGTATGACACGGTTGATACCGATGGATTCCTTAGATTTAAAAATTTTTCTCTAACCTCCGAAAGATCGATTGCTTTAATGTGTTAAAGAAATTAGTGATGTTAAAACTAATTTGCGTTAAGGCCTTATTAGTCAGGATGTTGCACCACAACCGTTGAATTCATCCAAAGTTGACCCACAATCTGAAAGGGAACTGGTTTAACTTGCTGCGTGTATTAACAGGTTTCTACAAAACAAAACTTCAACCTGCCATTAGTTGTAGGAGAAACAGTTTTATGCTCAGTGATTGGACATTACTTAACGTTGTGTAACCTCTGTATCAGCTCTTTTTTCCTCCAGCTGGTCATGAATGAAAGCAGTAGAGGGGCGTCACAGGAGGGGAATTGTCGCTGTTTGACAGGCTGATCCTCAGCTGGGACAAAGACAAATGGTCTTAAAGTGGCGACAACACTCCTGATGTGTGTGTGTGTGCGTGTATGTGTGAGTGTGTGTGTCACCCTGCCATGGCCCCAGACAGGCTTTTGTCAAAGTGGGTACACGGGTGGCGACACACAGCAGCTGACAGAAGGACATGACACAGGAGTCTGTTTAGGGAGGCGACGGGAATGTGGTGACCCACAGAGGAATGCCAGTCGGACGGTCACAATACTAATCAGGCCAGTGAGTGTGTGTGTGCATGCATGTGAGTGTTTGTGTGTGTGAGCTGACTGAGTCAGACTTGGGGAAAGCTTGATACAGTGGTATTGTCCTCTCAGCACAGGATGGTTTACCACATATCTCCCTCTGGATGGGAAGATGTAAACCTCGTGTGAATGTCTGTGAGTGACCCTGAGCTCTGAGCAGCAGCAGGTGTAGGAGTGAGACTCGCCGCTATCTCTCAGTTTGCAGGTGCAAGGCCGAGGCTCTAGGAGACAAACAGACGGCTCACTTTTAGAGGCTTTTTCATCATCCCTGACAGCGCCATGAAAAAAAAACCCTGTGTGAATGACTTATCTGTGCTGTCTTAACGTTTTCTGCACGCTGTGTTCCAGATGGTGTTGCTGGCGCGCTGCGAGGGCCACTGCAGCCACACGACCCGCTCCGACCCCCTCATCTCCTTCAGCTCGGTGCTCAAGCAGCCCTTCAAGAGCACCTGCTCCTGCTGCCGGCCGCACACCTCCAAGCTGAAGGCGGTGAGGCTGCGCTGCGCCGGCGGGACGCGCATCACGGCCACTTACAGATACATCCTAGCCTGCAATTGCGAGGAGTGCAGCTGAGCGAGGAGCAGCATCCTCCCACACCCTTCAAGACTCCCCAGACCCAGGATCCTCTTGGCCTCGGGCCGGACTCTTAAAGCTATCCAGAGGTTGATTATTGGATCAGGAAATTGCCCCGGAGGACGGCGGCTCAAGATGTTGTTATCTTGGGAGTGATAGTTTGGAGCAATCGTACCACCCTCACACAGACCTTAAAAATTGACCTGCAGCCTTTGGGACTCCTACAGAACACACTATACCCTCTCCATTATGTGCATTCAATCAGTGCAAACCATGCGAATCATACTTCTCCAAGCGCACAAGGCCAGACACCACAAACTGCTGCTCCCATGGGCCACTTGGAGACCCTCCTCGCTGCGGAGACGCACTGCACTCATTACAGGCCTCCGTAATTCATAACACACATGCTCACGAAAAAACCACAGCATGAAGAGCTCATTACGAATATCTGTAACAGCTCTCCGCCAGCTCCATAAAAACCCCACCACGCATTTGACAACAAAACAACACGCCTCGTTAAAAAGCAGCATGGGAAAGGACGAGGCTCGGCGAGCGGGGATCCACGTGAGCCCCAGACATGTGGTGGACCTATAGAGAGGCACCTGCGCCGCGCTCATTTCACCCAATAACATTTTACACACTCCCTGCGGAGCTTCATCCTCGCTGTGTAAAACATGAGCGATGCTGACAGGAGAGCTCATCAGGTGAACAATAAACGAGAGGAGGCAGACGGTGTAAGAGGAGCTCCGAGGATGAAAAGATAAAAGGTTAAGCCGGCGCCTGGGTGGTCGTGAGGACTGTCAATAGACCATCAAGGCTCTCCGTGTTTCATTTTAAATGTAATCTATTCTATTTGAGTCTTTGTGATGTTCCTGTCAACATTATTGAAACCGTAGCTGCCGGATTTGATGAAACTGCCGCTTTTTGCCTGTCGTGTATCGTTACTAATGTTTTGACAACTCCTGTCAAAACAGATCTACGGTTGCTCCGCGTACGTCTGTACAGCCTGCATACGTTTCCCCTCGTAGTCCACCAGGATGAATTACTTTTCATTTCGGTGTGTGTGTGTGTGTGTGTGTGTTTGTCAGGCTCTAATACGTCTAAAAACTCCATTCAGTGCTTGTGGTCAGTTTATGTGAATTAAAAAAATGAACTCAGTCACGTTGCACCAATTGTGGTTTCTTCTGTCGTAAAAACTCCCAATTTTCTAACACCACATAAATTTCAGTGCGTATATTTTGAATTTGAACAAACTAATGGGGGTTTTATGGAAGCAAAAAAAGGGGCCATAATACCTTTTTTTATCTAACCACTTGTGAATATTTAATGTTGAAATTTAAACACCACTGAGCACTAAAATCTATTGCCTAGAAATCCGTCTGTCTGGTTTTACGGGGCAATTTGAAATTTCCAGAAGGTCATTAAAATTTGTGCACAACTTCAAATACATCATGCATTCAATATAAAAAAAAAAGTATTTTCAAATTGCTCAAGATGAAAAACTCAAACCGAGGATGATGAATCAGACCTTTGTCCAAGTGTATCAGTCTGCGTCTTGTCAACCACATGATCCAGGAAAGAAAAGTTCAGACCAACGATTGGAAACTTTTTTGAATGTGTGAAACTGGAAAAGTCTTTGAAATTGCACCGCTTGAAAAAAAATTTCAAATAAGGGAATTCAAACCAGAAAAAGACATCTCACTGGATCACATACATTCATTGTCGATAATAGACAATATAATTTTCAAAATGTTTTCTTTTCTCAAAGAAATGTGTGAGGTGGAGGCAGAGTTTTGGAGAAAATGCACTCTTTGTATTTAACAAAATTGTGCCTTTCACATTTGGGTTGGGCTCTAAAAATGTTTTTATAAATTGTTAGCAGACACCTGTATCTGTTCAGGGATCAAATTATCTTCATTACTGTTCAAGTAGTCTGTGAGTAATGGAAGGTTATCTCAGTCCAGTCGCACAGCAACAACATATTTTTTGTGCGTTTTCTAACAAATGTCCAGCAACGGGTCAATTTCAGCTCCAGTCTTTTCAAATAAAACTACTTAGTTAGGTTTAGGAAAACATGGTGGTTTGGCTTACAATAACACCAGAAGTGATGTAAGTTAAGTACGGAAATTACGTGACAAATAAATCAACGTTGACTTCTGGTTTCACGCGGGACATGAACACCGGTCTCCTGGGTACAACATTTTTTGACTCACCCATCCACCGACTTCCTCCCTACACGACGTTCACCATTCTCTCCCAGTTCACAATTACATGGGTCACATTGTGCTGACCGTCACAAAAAAAAGTGAAATTTGTGTCATTAAATTTCGCAACTTTTTTCATGAATTGCTGTGCGACTGAGTGGGCGAGCATTAATAGCTTAAAAAATGGGGTTCATGAAAATCTTTAGGATTATAAATAGTGGGTAAAACTCAGTAAATGCAGTTACATATTTGAATAAATTAGAATTATAATGGCATTTATTTGCTTCCATAGCCAAAAATGAAAATATGGAGCTATAACGTCTCTTTGATTATTAAGAAAACGTGGATCAGCAGGAGGCTGATGGATGAGGCACATGCAAAATCATGTAACCACCTCTCCTTATTCAAAGCCAGTGTGTTACTCCCCAGCCTGTGGTACAATAAAGCTGAAGGTCAAATATAAAAGAAATATAAAATAAAATTGGAGAAGGACATCGTGTCAGTGATGAATCCAAGACACTGAATCCCAGCAGCTCCAGGGATGCTGCTGAAAAACATCCGTTTCACAACGTCTGTGAGAGAGCGTGACAGTCCAGAGCTCTTTATGGTTTTCACACACACACATACACATACAGTACACACACACCCTGCACAGATGTTGTGCTCAGAGCTGAAACGTTAGCCTCCCCATGTGAAACAGCACAACATGCTGCTCTGCGGACGTTTCAATCCCGACTACAACTGACAGCACGGCCGGCTGCTTCACACGTGAACTCAATAAAAATCATTTTCCCTTCAGACTCTGGAGATTAATCTGACTTTTCTGCGCTGTCTCCTCTCACTGAGGCTCTCCTTCATCAACACACACACACATGAGTGGAGAGGAGGCATTTTGTGACATGAGGGATAATTATTTGGGGGAACCGGTGTGACAGAATGACAGAAGGGGGCAGGATAATGGCTGTCAGAAACATGGCTGCAAGTTTCTAATTAAAGAAAGCAAAATCATCAAATACAGTTTTTCCATTTCGTCTACTTTCCAGGTGCGAGGCAGACACATGTGGTCTTTTTTATACCCCCCCCCCCTTCACATCAGCAGACTTCACACACTTTTATTCACCCTAATCAGAACCATCCGAGCGTTTAATAAAAATCATAGAAAAGAGGCGTTTTATTGGACCGCGCTATAGGTGCCTCCTTGTTAAGGAGAAAATCCACATCTGCGTGTTTTAGCATTCCACTAAAGAGCCAGACGTGAAACATGGACAACAGCCATGTGGCTGGAGGGTCGACAATATGACTATTATTCACTGGTTTGTGTAGCGCTGAGGTTTGTGATGGAGCTGTCAGCACATACTTTACTGAGAAAATATGAATGCAATAATGTCAATTGGTGCTGGAGCTCTTAAACTGTTTAACAATCATGGATATGGTGAAAGTCTTGAATGTGAGAGCTCAAGGCGAGACATTCTGGCTATTTTGCATGTCTTCTTTCAGACTAGTGCAGGAGTCTGCAACCATGTGTCTCTTCAGCTCCTCTCCAGTGGCTCCCTGTGGATTTATACAAATGGAAATGAATAACTGTTCTTTGTTTACATTTTCATTTTTATTTATCATTGTTGTAGGTCTATGGTACGACAGTACGTCAGAGTATTAGGGCCACATTGAGGAAAAAAAATCAATCTGAGATTTCGAAAATGAAGTCAGAATATTACGAGGATAAAGTCAGAGGTTTACGAGAAAAAAAGTTGTAGTATTATGAGAATAAAGTCATATTATAAAGTAGTAACTTTTACGTGTTATTTTCTTTTTTCCTCGTAAAGTTATCCACCAAACTTTCCAGTTTCAAACCTAACTATATTCTGAAGGTTTTTATTGAGGGTTTTGTTCAGATATCATTCATAACCTGATTTATAGAACATTTTATTCCTAAATAAAATGGCGAAAGTAATTTTTTTTTAATGGCTTTTGACAGTATTTTCTGATTTATGGAGTGATAAACAGAAATATCCAGAATTTTAAACAAGGCTTTATCCAATGTTCAGATTTCTGTTCTGGAAATGTGTGCAAGTTAGCACATATTTAATAATATAATGCATCATTTGCATATTTAAAGGTCTAATTGATGACATTTTTATGTAGACAAATAATAATAAAAAAATAAATGAAAATATATCCACAGAGCTTTTAGAAAGGTGCTGAATAAAAGTATGGCTTTTCCTAAAAAACAAAAATATTATGATTAATCATTTCAAAAAATGTTGGCGGGTCTAAAATTAATGTTTATGTTTATCTCTGTGGAAGATATCTGACGTTCGGTTCCAATTTCTAACAAGGTGTGACATCTAGTGGCTGAATGTTATTAATGTTATCAATAGCACCTTTAAATATATATAAATACATTTCAGAAAACTTGACATAAAAAAATAATTGTATTAATGTCAGTCATCAACTGGGGACGTTTCATGATCATATCTATTAGTTAAATGTGTTTACCCTATTCACCTGTAGTGTCTTCTTAATAGGAAAGAACTTTTAAAAAATATTTCAGTGAGTATTTTATTCAATATAATACACTGCAAAATAGTGTGTGTAATAATTGAACATTTTCTGATTGACAGTAAACGAGGGAGAGAGGATTGGCAAAATGTTTAGTGTCTAGTCTCAAGATGGACCACGTTTTAACGCTTTAATGTTCATCATCTAAAAAGCTGTATTTCTGTGCCGATAAATGATTTTGAGGACAACATTGACTCAATTTGTGGTGCACTAATATTAATCAAATAATCAAATTTGTCTTCTTAAAATCCTCCAAAGACAACAAATAAACAGAGCTGATGTTTAAATATGCAACTTTTGGTGAATTTAGGATAAATCTGCAGACACAAATAGACAAAGTAGTAAAATAAACAACCAAAATGTTGAAAATAAAATAAAGAAAACACCAGGATTTAAATGATAAAAGCTTATAAACTATGACATTACTCCAAATTAAACGCCATATTAAAAAGACAGGGCTGCTGCTGCCCTCTGCTGACGAGCCACGCTGCCGTAACACACACACACACACACACACACACACCTGTAGCTAGTTTAATATAACCTCATTATCTCCACAGTAGTCTGACTGTGAAGAGGATTATGAAAGGTGAAGGGTCACCTACAGTCTCAGCTGATGAATAAAGGAGCACAGGTAGAGAATTACTTCCTCTACACACTCATACACACGGTGTATTGTGTGTTTGTCTCCTGCTGAGTCCTGGATTAAACCTCATTACAGACACCAAACGGTACAATGTGTTGTCTTGTTGCTCTGCAGCCATTCTAAACTGGGTTTCTAAAGTTCACCTCCCACACACACACACACACACACACACACACACACACATCGTCATGGCGACGTCTGCACACTCTGTCTGTCTCCAGTCTCTGTGCATGTGTGTTATACTCTCCTGTCCACCTGTCCACCCTCACACCTCTAGATCATCATCTCTGCTGTCGGCCTCCACAGCTGCACCTCATCACCTGATGAAGATAACAGTTCATGGATTCACAAGAGGCCGTTTTAAGTGTTGAAACGGTAGCAAAACTACATATTTGTGATTTGGTAATGAAGCAGCAACATCTTCCTGTAGATACGTGGTGATCTAGTAAGCATGTAAGTATAGAAATATAAAAATATTGTTATGTTGCTAATAGTTTAGCTTTCTTTTCTAGCCTTCTGCTAACCGTGGCAATTAGCCGTCACGGCTGCCGCATTGCAGCCGTGACGGCTAACACCGCTAACAAAGAAGCCGAAACTATTAGAGAGATGGAGAGAAATGTTGCCAATAGACTAAACTATTAGAGAGATGCTCGTTCTTTCACTTCCTGGCTGAAAAGACCAGGAGACGGTGGATGAAACACATCAGGTAAGATAACGTTACATCTGTGCGTGGAACATAGCTGAGTTAGCTAGCTAGCTAGTGTTGGTGAAGTGTGTTGTGCGAGACGAGAGATGAAGTTCACTGAGCGGTTTCACACAAAACTAAAACTGTGACTTTCTTGACTTGCAAAATTATGTTTTAAATTGACAAACATTGACTACCGTTCATATTTTCCACCGGAAGGGGCGGGACTTTGCCCAAATTAAAGCAAAGAGACGAAACTCCGCCATTTTGGACTGAAAACGCTTATCATATTTATTATATTTTATTGTTCAACACTAGGCCGTTTCGGTAGTATATGACGATAGAATAGAAATAATTTTGTTTTACTTTTGTACGGCACTTTTCATTCAAAAAATGATTCACTTCTTGGCAATATCCATTCTTTTCTTCGCCTCTCTCTACGTAGCCGACTATAAGATCTTCTGTGTGACTTTAACTGCTGTGACATCACAATAATGTCTGCATCATATCATCATACCACTTACAGTAACGTTATTTCACATTTTCCTGCTGATATGAGCTCTGAAAACTGATTCCAGACTAAGACTTGTGTTGTTATTATATACAAAAATAATATATACAAAAACAAGTACAGCCTTAAAAATGACCACAGTGTTAAAGTAACATCTCTCTGACACTAAGTGTATGACAAAGATAGGATGTTGTATTGGATTACATTAGATCGTACTGGTGGTAACTGGTAACTGGGAGTATATGAAACCACCTTTACTGTACCTCCCCCCTTTCTCCCCCAGTCTCTCCCACGCTGCCCTAGTCCCTGTAAGGACGGGGATGTGCTAGCGTGGGACTTTAGTGGCTTATTCCATAAATTAGATCAAATGAGGATTAGGATTAACCACAATCGTGGTGAGATTAACCCACTAGGGGGCCCTCGATTTAACGTCCACCCACCTGAAGATTTGTAATGGAAAGATGTTTTGTGAATCACATCTTATAGCTCAACGCTCAATTGAGAATTACAGAAGCTCTTGAATCAGTTATTAAACCTCTGAAACCGCCGGATCCCGACAGACTTTACTGTCTTTCAGAGGTTGTAGCGAGCTCAGTTTTAGAGCTGGAGTGAAGGTACTGGTATTTTATGAAACTGAAAAACCTTAGGAACCAAACATGTCATGTTAGCTTGTCTCGAAGGAGGCTAACTAACGCTCCAAAACCTACGCTAAATTTTGGCGAGGATAAACTGGCATGGCCATTTTCAAAGGGGTCCCTTGACCTCTGACCTCCAGATATGTGAAGGTAAATGTGTTCTATGGGTACCCACGAGTCTCCCCTTTACAGACATGCCCACTTTATGATAATCACATGCAGTTTGGGGCAAAAGACGTGTTTTTTTGCATGCAGTACAATGGTGTATTTGGTTATTTCTGAATACTGCGGCCCATAAACAGCTCAAGGTCTTGGTGTCTTAATGTGGTAGTTTGGAGGGATTTTTGATCATTTTTGATCAATTCTCGAGTGGTAAAAAATGGTTAAATTTAGCACCAAATCTGTGTGACAAATGGTATCAACCTCAAAAATTGCTGCAACAACTTCTGAGACATAAAACATGAGCATGACTAGAACAACTTGACACAATGCTGAGGGTTTATGTGGGTCTCAGAGGGTTAAATCAGACAGATCATTTTATGAATAACCAAAGAATAAAGCACACGTTTGGGTAATAAATCAACCAAGTCAGTAACATGCAGACTGTACAGATATTACTCCGGACCTGACGCTCTTTATTTACCCATAGAGCCCATTTTCATTCACATATCTTGAGGTCAGAGGTCAAAGGACACCTTTGAAAATGCCATACCAGCTTATTTAGCCTCCTTCCCGACTACAAGCCCACACAGCCAGCACACGATATGTGCACACACCATGTGCAAAGATCAGCTCCTGGCTGGCTGTAACCGACCGACCGACCACAAGAGGGCAACAGAAACTAAAGAATCAGATGTGCAGTTTATCATGTCAAGCGCAAAGCCTTTGAGTTATTGTCTGCACACTCAGGACTTTAAAAGTGAGTTACTGTGTTGTCTAGAGAGGAGAGATAAATCAAATCAGCTTGAAACTTCCATTACCACATATATAAGATGCTTTGTTTCCTAAACTTCATATTGTGACTTATTGTGGCTGTAACTCTCAGGATGGACAATTCTTTCAGTCTTATTGTTTTGGCATCAGATTGTTTTATTACATCAAACTACTTTATCAGCTTCATCTTTATTATAGAGGTCGGGTTATTGAGAGCCAGAGCTCGGAGGCAGACGGGCTTTTCTTGGCCTATAACAACTTGGATCTACTTTTTTTATTAAAGGTGCTATTGATGACCTTCAGCCACTAGATGTCACACTCTTCCTCCCCCGTTTCATTGCATTTACTTCACAACAAGTCAGGCACTTATCATCAATCTCAGCCATTTATCAGTTTTCTCCACACTAAGGGCCTTTCTCAAACCACCCCCCTACACCCTCTCCCTACCTACTTCTACTCCATTCCTGTGTGGAGGGTCCACCATATTAAAGCTGAAGTAGGCGAGATTGGAGCAAATATGATTAAAAAAAGTTTATTTATATAAAACGGTCGCTATATCGTGACAGTAGTACATGAAACAAAAAAATCATGTGCCTTTGTGTCCTCCGGTGCTCCTAACGGCATCTGCAAGATTTCACAGACCGGAGGAAAACAAGCAGTCAGAGCTGATCTGAGGTCCGCTGTCCAGCTGCCGTCTATGAGAGCCGGCTGTCAATCACTTGTGAACTTCGACCAAACGGTCAATCTAGGCAGCGCTGATCAGATATGAATCAATATTCTGTTACGTTAATGCCTATTTCTCTCCTCTGATGTTTTCAAAATCATCTTGTAGTGCACGGTTTAGCTGTAAAATGAGAAAGTTTGTGACGCAGCCGCCATGTTGAGATCAGGTTGAGATGGCTCGAAGGAATGTCAAATACCGGTCACATGACCGGAGCACAGCCAATAGGATCGCTCTCTCTCTGAAATGACCTGTGATTGGTCAAAGTCTCCCATCACGGCTAGATTTTTTAAAGCCTGAAACCAGAGCCATGCCTTTTTTCAATTGTTCGTCTACATAAAAATGTTATCAATAAGACCTTCAAGCTTTTGAATAGATTCATTTGACAGAGAGAAAACTTGTTTATTCGCCAAGTGTTGAAACATCATGAATAAAAAGATTTACAGCTGCTTTGGCACCACTTTATAGGCCTCCTGTTGAACTGATAAGAGAAGACCTTGACCAGATATCACCATGGAGCAAAGTCCGGGTACTAAACTGGTAAATGCTGCATATAACTGGGGTAAAAAACAAACTATGACTGCGTTCCAAATGTTATGATGAAGTATAAAGTTGTATGTTCCAATTGTGTGCACACTGCATGCAACAGTACCTACTTTATAAGGGCAGCTGCAGTACGTACTGAAGTAAAACGAAAACGTATGTGATTTGGAACGCAGCATATGTCTCAATTCAATTCAATTCAATTCAGTTTGCTTTATTGGCATGACTGAACAATATTGCCAAAGCGTCAATTCAATAATAAATAAAAAGAACAGAAAAAAGAACAAAATAAAAACAAAAACATATACGGTATATACACATATATACAATTCATTAGGCAAATTACAATACGCGCACACTCCACACTGCAGAAGAGTTAGTTTAGCTCTGAGAATATCTAGTGAATGTACAGTGGACGTTTGTGCAGAAATAAATGCTGCAGCTCCT